>PVKS010020923.1:0-35988 GCA_004027875.1 Aplodontia rufa | reverse complement strand
AAAAAAAAAAAAAAAAAAAAAAAAAAAAAAAAAGAAGTAAAGTTGCAGTAAAAGGAATAATGATGAGATGGCAATGATTACATGTTGAAGGGAAGTAAAGACAGAAATAAATTAGAAATAAGTCTGAATATTTAAAGGATGAGAAAAAATAAAGACAATAATTTTAATTTAGATTATTTAAAATAGCATCAAAACATTTGGAAATTATGAGGAAATGACCATTGCAACAAACTGATTTTAAAAAAAGCATTTAGATTTTTGTCTGTCTTTTTTGTCCTCTGCTGAAGTGAACATTCAAATTCACATTGAAAAGATTTAATTTCGGAATTCAATAGTTGAATCATTGTTATAAATCTCATGAGTGTTCATCTATTCACTGGTAGTTGCTCAGGGAATCAAATGACTGCTTATTATGTTTAAGAGACAAAAGATAGTAATTCTCCAAATCACCAAATTATTCATTTTTCTTAATATAATGTTAAGTGAATTTTGAACAGTCTATTTCATTCAACATACTCCCTTAGGGTGTCTGGGTATGGGACTGCACAGTCCATACCCCAGTTATACTAGGACAGTGGGATAAGTTGCTGAAAGATCAAAGAAGGCATTCAGAGATGGGTGTGAGATGTAGGTTTATTGAAAAATGCTTAAGGGGAAGGTCCAGTGGCTTCATGACATATTAGCATTACCTTCATTTCTCATTGGTGCCTCTGGTGCCTTGCTGGAAATTCCAGTGGTGGATGACTGGACAAGTAGCACCTCTGTCCCTCATAATGCTTTGTGGCCACCAGCTGGATGAGCATTTATCCTCTCCTCTTCACAGTACTCTGCTCTGTATTAATGGGGGTGGGTGGGGTTTATAGGTTAGTTTACAGATCCAGTGGCATCATTAGCTTAACTTATTTTATCCTATTGTATGGCCAGTATCCCAAGGAACATGGCATGCATGCAAAAAAGCAGTTTTCTGCACGTAACTTATAACTTGCCCTAATTCCTAGGAAACATGAGAAAGCCTGCATCTTTTGAGATACTTTTATCTGAAGATTCTGACCCATACTTATTTTCATTTTCCCTTTAACTTGCTAGGTTCTTGGGAACAGAGAGGGACATTTCAGAACATGGTATCTCACTGTCTTATTCTCTTTTTCTTAAGGGATGGCACAGGATCATAATCCCCAATCTTTAATGTTGAAATTCCAAGAGATCAAAATCCCTAAAATCCTGAAAGATTAAATGTTTAGCATATAATTTTGGAAAAATATTAAATTCTTTAAAAGACATTTTTTTTACAGTGTATAGGGGTTCCTTTGAAAAATATATAAGATGGCTTGAAGCAGTTACCTGCCTGGCATGCATGAGGATGTGGGTTCAAACCCCAGCACCAGGTACACAAAGAAGTGTTGGAGCAATGAAAGCCACATAAAAAAACTAAATAAAATTGATTCATTCTCTCTCTCTCTCTCTCTTTCTCTCACTGTCCCTCTCTTTAAGAAAAAAAATATATATACATAAAAGAACACAACATAGACCACTTAAAACAATAAAATAGACAGTGATAACATACTTTATTTGTATAAGCATAAAGATTTGGGAATGCTAACAAGAGTCACATGGGTATAACAGTTATGAGCAGAAATAGCTCAAAGTAAAAAGTACAAATACTTATCACAATGGTTAGTAATTGTGTTCACTCAGCTTTTAATTAAAGATTTTTGATATATTGGGGCTGGAGCGGTGGCTTGGCGGTTACGGCGCTTGCCTGGCAGGCACAAGTACACTGGTTCAAATCCCAGCACCCACGTACATGGCTAAGTGTTGGGGCAGCAAGGGTCATGTGAAAAACTCAATAAAAATTGATTCTGTCTGTCTCTCTCTCTCTCTCTCACTGTCCTTCTCTCTTAAAAATAGAAAAGATAAATCTCTGATATACCATGACAGGAAACCTAAACCTCTTAATGAGATAAATCGTGAATCATGGTTTTCACTGCATATGTAGTCACTGTAGAGACAAGATTTTGAGAAATTTTATCTTTCATAAATGCAGTTGTACAAAAAGAACATCTCTTTATTTGTTGAGGAAATTTCAACATTTTGCCAGACACACACACACACACACAAATATTTATGCACAAAGTGTTGTGATAATGTGTTTCCACAACAAATTTTCAAGGAGAAAAAAAATCATAGAATAAGTTAGAACTCTCTAGAAGTCTTAACACAGAATTTTCAGTATTGGAAATAATGCAAAGTTGAAATTCATAGTTAAAATCTTTAAAAACTAAAAAGGAAGTCTGACATATGAAAAATGTATTACAGGGATAGATTACGAGCAATTGCATGGGTAGTTCATAAGAAAAACTGGCTGACTTTTGTGATCATTAACTGTGTTTTGAATCCTTGCATTGTGATGAATGACTGCTTCTTTTAGAGCATGACTCTCCTTGGAGAATATGTTCATATCCATTTTCCATGTGGCTCTGCTTTTCTTTGAAATTCTTCTATGATTTAGTATCCATTAGGATTCTCCATTAAATTTTCGCATCTCCTGTGCCAGGTTTCTATGTTGTTTTGGGTATGCAGAAATCCATTCCGCATGTACTCATGCAGACCATAAGTTTGGTGGGAACAAAACTGATGATCAAACAGCAACATGATTGTGTGTCTTCTTATCCCATCATGAAGATAATTATTTTTGAACCAGCAAGTAATTCTCTGATGTCTTCAAACAAACACAGCTATAATTCATTAAAAGCTCCAGGAATTCCATCAGCTGGAAGGAATAGTGGTGCAGACAAATAATGTTTTTTTTTTTTTAAACTGAAGTGGTTCTCTAGTCTAATATTGCATGGTCAGTTCCTTCCCCAGAATTCAGCTTTCTACTATTCTACTCTTCTTGTATAGCTTTTTTTTTCTTTTTTTTTTGTAGGAATTGCAGGCTTTAGAATTTTAGCTTCAGTATTTCAGCAATCACGATCTTTTAAGACTTTAATTTGGGGAATTTTAGACTAGGGATTTTGATCTTTCAGAATTTCTGCACTTGGGATTATAGCATTTGTGATTATGTCTTTTGGGATTATAAACAGCACTAGGGGAGCCTAGAAGCTTGAAAAGAATATCAGGAAAAATGAGATTATAATATATGAATAAATGTAATGAGAGTACCATGGAGTACATGTATCTTAAGAGACTTATGAGAGAATAGTCATTTTGAGGAAAAAATGAAAATAAGAACAAAAGAGAATAAAAGAAAGAAATAGTAGAATTTGCTCATGTTTACTATGTTCAGAACGTTATATTGTCATTTTTTCTGCAAAGAAACTGTTTTAATCTTACAATAATCAATTTAAAGATAAATGGCATGCTAAAGAAAAAGTTTTAACATAGATTTTTAGAATTCATATCAGTTCTTTGCTGATTCCCCTTCACCACTTTTCCTGCTATCAAAAATATTCAGTTTAATAGCATGAAGTTCATCCTCACTGTGGCTAGCATGATCTGAAATGGTCAATCTATATCTGCTCTTAATATGAACATAAATTCCTCAAAATTCCTCAATCATCATAAAGCATGAAAAACCTTTAGAATTGTGAAAAGGATTTAAATTTAATTTTACTAAAAAAAAAAAAGTATCAGAAAATGGTGCCCTGTGTTCATCAAGCCATTTTAATGCTTCTTGGAGAAATAGTGATGACTGCATTTCCCACCCTCTTCTCCATGTAGCTTGAGTGACCCATGGAGATGGTGCAGAGTGATGTTCATGAAACACATGTATCACACTCTCCTTCTGTCTTGTGGTTTGGGAACAAAAGTCCCCACATGGCAGAGCTATGCCTGTTAAAGAGCCACCAACTGGCACTGGGCTGTGATATGAGAGACAAACTTACATTGTACTAGACCACCAAGATTTGGGGATTGCTTTTTAAGTAGCTAGTGAGCATTATTCTGAATGAAACAGAACTGTTAAGTTTTTGAGGCTCTGGAACTTTTTTAGTCTTTATTTTATTCAGGATACAAAACTAATTTGAATAGTTTCCTTTAAACAGTTCACAATTTTCTTCCTTTTTGGTTCTGGGGAACAAACCCAGAATCTCATGCATGCCAGGCAAACACAGCCTCCAGTTCACTGTTAATGCCTCCTTTTGTCTGTTTTAAAATTCTACAGCTTATTTTCAGATGCAACTCTGAAGTAACTACAGACCTTTAAAATAGCATTATCCAGTCTTATTTAGTGAGATATATGACTATGCCATTATAATAATTATGGTAATAATATATTCTGTTAGCATTATTTGAACCACTAGCATTAAAAGCAGTTTTCTTTTCAAAATGCTAAGCATCTATGTTTACATTCTATCCATTTCTGAATCATTGGCTGACTTGCAAAAATCACAAAATAACTCCTTTGAGAGATAACTTCTCCTTATTATCATTGTGAAGAAAACATTAAAAAAAAAACAGTGTCCTTAATCTGAAGACAGATAGAAGTCATTACTGATTGTTAAAGTTTGAATGTTTTCATCCATTACTTGAAAAAAGTTGTTTATCTAATTGTTTTTAAAATCTTAACTGAGTCTGAAACATTACAGCTAAATTATAGTCTATGCTAATTATGAAAATGAATCACAAAGGCAAGGTTCTGTGACTTTTCAATAACTTTTGCCTATCATTGTTTTCATGGTTTTATTAGATTGCACATTTCACATATGGCTTAGTTATTGCTTTATCCTTGAACATTCTTTGAAAATAAGTGATCAGATTTCAAAAAAAAATTTTAAACTAACAGATTAATACAGTGTGAAGTTTTTCACTAGCCTTTAAAAAGAAACATTAAGGGCTAGAGCAGTGGCTCAGCGATTACTGCACTTGCCCTGAATGCACAAGTACATGGGTTTAAACCCCAGCACCCATGTACACAACTAAGTGTCAGAGCAACAAAAGCCATGTGAAAAATGCAATAAAAATTGATTCTCTCTCTCTCTCTCTCACTGTCCTTCTTTCTTTAATAAAAAAGAAGCATTAATTTGAATTTTATTC
Source organism: Aplodontia rufa (assembly GCA_004027875.1). Lineage (NCBI taxonomy): Eukaryota > Metazoa > Chordata > Mammalia > Rodentia > Aplodontiidae > Aplodontia > Aplodontia rufa. The sequence goes on along the minus strand of PVKS010020923.1, from coordinate 30,954 downwards.
AAATTAAAATCACACCCACCAAATAATTTTTCTATAGTCTGATCACTTTTGTAATAAAAATGAACTGTTAAATCCATTATTTTGAAAAACATTGCTTCAAATATGATTCTGATGCAATTCAAAAAGTAAAAACATTTTATTTTGTCCCTTCTGTTTAGAACTAGGAAACAATATGGAGTATAAAGGAAATGTAATTGGGATTATTAAAAAAAAACCCAAAAAACATGGAGGGGGAGTGATGTAGGAATTATCTTCAAGCCCCAGGAGTCATAAATGCCAAATTACATAGATTCTAGCCTATTCTATTTCGATTTGAAAAGTCTGACCACAACATACATAATTGAAGTGGGAGGCAAAAATCATAACTGCTTATTATTCCTCATTTGAGACTGCTTGCTGAGTTTTGAAGTTTATATCTTTCCTACTATACAATCCTAAATACTCTTCACAACTTTTAGGAGTTCTTTGTGAAAAATAAAACATAAGAAAAATCTACCTTTGGGTCCCTTCCCTTCCTCCTTTCCTTCCTTCCACTGAGAAGCTGTCTGTTGGTCATAGTATATCAGGATTAATGTTTTAAGGCATTTTCATTTGCTGATTCATTGCCCTTGTAGAAATCCTATTGACCATCTAAATGTGTACATTCAACTGAAAGAAAGTAAGCACTTTAAATTTGGTGAAATGAATGAGCATGCTTTATGGGCTCTGCTTGGACTACAGTTCTCCTCCTACTTAGTGAATTGACTACCATACTTTGTAAATCCAAAACCATTTCCCGGAAATGAGGTAATACACATCTCATTTTCTCAGTTCTGATCCTTACTGGACCTGGATGTCTATGATAAGGTCTCAAATGCACAGTTTATTCTTATTTACTGCCTTCTTCTCCTGTCTCTTCACATCAAATCCACAATAGCATATCATTTTGAGTCCTGGCTACTTATTCAGTTTCCAGGAATCATATGACTCTTTCATATCCCTCAATACTCATACTTTATCAGCTGGAAATTTAAATGATTCTCTCTTAAAAATTGTTGGAGTTTTCCTCTTCTTAGCCTACTTTAACAGGACTGCCTTTTCTTAGACCCTTATAAATTCTCACTTGAATCATAAATCCCTTTGTCTCATCCCCACCACATCCCTTCCTATCCATTCTTCACACCGCCTCAACAGTTGGATTTTTTTTTAAATTTTTTTATTTTTGAGCAACCTTACAAGATTTTAACAAAACAATATAAAATGTGAATAAGATGTGTATATATATTCTGGACATTGCAACTGTCCCCAGGAGTGCCCCCCCCAATTACCCTCTCTTATCCCTCCCTTCCCCTTCCCGTTATAACTCTAAAAATAGTATTAAATTGTAAAGCATTACATCTTATCTGGATTTAACTCATGTTTCTAGACCAACTTTCTCATTGTCCAGGGTCTAGTCCCCACCTCCACAGATGAGTGGAGACAATCGACCCTTAGATCTCTGGTTTAAGCTGATTTTACTCATCATGATCTCTTCCATAACCATCCATTTACCCTCGAAGGCTGCAATGTCATTGTTTCTAATTGCTGTGTAATATTCCATGGTATAAATGTACCATAGTTTTTGGATCCATTCTTCCTGTGAGGGACACCGGGGTTGTTTCCATAGCCTAGCAATAGTAAATTGTGCTGCTATGAACATCAATATTGCTGTGTCACTGTAATGTGCTGATTCTAAGTCCCCTGGAAAGATACCCAGGAGTGGAATAGCAGGGTCGTATGGTGGAGTCATCCCTAGGTTTTTAAGGATTCTCCATACTGCTTTCCAGTATGTAGACTGGTACAGCCCCACCAACAGTGTGTTAGTGTGCCTATTTCTCCACAGCCCCTCCAGCATCTATTATTGTTTATTTTCTTCATCTTTGCCATTCTGACTGGTAACAGTTGGATTTATAACACATTAAAATGGCATATTGTTTTACTGTTTAAAATCCTTTAGTTATCCCCTTATCTTCACTCCCCCAAACACATTCTTGGTCATGCCTAACTTCACTATTGTAGTTCTTCCTATAATCTCCATTGAATGTCCTTTTGTTCAATTGGCAACAACCACCACTTTTTAGAGACTCAGCTCAAATTATCCCCTGGTGTAATTGACCTCCCCTTCCTCTGTATTCTGGGATTATGTGCATACAATATGTGTCTCTGTAAGGTTCACAGAAGGAAAACACAATAGTCCTGACAATGTTTTTGGCCTCAGTCATATCTTTTTCCTTTATGATTGCATCAGATTGCTACTAAATTAGAGCAATTAATATGAAATAATAATACACAGCCTGACAGGTCTAAAATGGGTATTTATATAGTAAAAGCTGCTAACTTGTAACTACCTTGAGAATATGTACTTTTAGCAAGTCTTTACAGATTTTCTCACTAATTCCTTTTTTTCCTGAAACTGACATTGATTTCATAATTAATAGATTATAACTTTGTAGAATATACAAAATAAACAGGGATGAGAAACAAAGATAATTTTAAACTTCCTTAATTAAGAATAAGAAAAGAATTATTTTATATATTTTACAATAACATGGTAAAATTTGTCCTTTTGAATAATGCATCACTCTACATTACTCACCATGGTTAAAATAGGATTACTGATGATTGTGAATGGAAGTAATCACTATCCCTTCAGTGCTTCTCCCAAAAGAATCAGTGATCCATCTCTTTTGCAGAATTTCCTGAGAAAGGTGCCAATTTTAAGTGTAAGGTCCAGGTCCCTTCTTACCTCTTAAATAAGTCTCCAGATGAGATGCCTCTATATATTTAAAAAGTTGTCTGATTCCAATGCACTCTAATGTTTCAAATTCTGACATATGATATAATAGTTGCTTAGTATCTCTTGGTTTTTCCTTGAAATCTTTTAGTGGTATAGAAATCTGAATTTTTCAAACCAGTCCATTTAGAATTTTTAAAAAATGACAGTATACATATAATAAAATCCACATCTATTTAATCTTTCATTTCTTTTGATAGTCATACACTTATGTAAGCATCACCCAAAGATGGTCCAGTACATTTCCATCATGCTGGAAAGCCTACTTATACCACTTCCCATGAAATCACCCACACTCAAAAGACAGTCAGTCATTTTATGTTGTGATAGCATAGAAGTTTTTCCTTTAGATGGAATCTGTTCTGTCAGAGAGAGATAGCACATTTCCAAATCCAGAAATCATGCTGACAGGCTACACTTGGGCTACTCCAGAGCTGTCTGCAATTGTAACTAGAGCTGCTGAAACTACAGGTTCATCAATCAGCTATGGACTCATGGACTTTGACATTTGCCTGCACCAATCATTGTAGGGTTTTTCCTCATTTTACCCAGGCCTTTTGTTCAGTCTTCAGAATATATCATTGTCTTTACCTAATTCTGTGTCTTCCAAATTGGAATTCCTAAGACCTCAAATAAAGCTCCTCTTTGCTTTCTAACCTCAATATTTATTGTTAATTATTGTATTCTGTCACCTCAGGTCAATTTGATCTGCACTAGAACTTCACATAAATGCAATAAAAAGTATGTTCTCTTTTATTCAATTTCTGTCACTCAGTTGAATATGATTCAGCAAATTATTGAGTATATCTGTAGTTTGTTTGTTTTTGTTATTAGTAGCATTCCATTCTATGAATATTCAAAACTTCTTTATTATCTTCTTGATGGACATTTGATCTGTTCCCTTTATTTTGGTTATTATGAGTAAGGCTGTGGGAATATTTTTATAAAAGTATTTTTGTCTGCATATTTTTATTCATTTTGAGTATTACAAACAGGTAAAATTGCTAGGTAAATAATATGATATACTTTCATTTCCCTTTATAAGATTTTAAAGGATTGTACCATTTAAACTCTCACCAAAAGTGTATGGTACAATCAGTTGCTCTTCTTCAACATTTGGTATTAATACTTATTTTGATTGTAATTATCCCATTGGGTAAGAGATTGTGTCGCATTGATATTTTAATTTGAATTTTATTAATCCTAAAAAAATTTAGTACTATTTCATATACTTATTGTTCTTATATCTGATTTTGTATAAATATATATGTGTGTGTGCAGGGGCTGACGTGTACATTCACTTTTTTTGTCCATTTTAAAGTATATTGTTGATCTTTTCATTTTTAATTTGTGAACCCATTTGCATTTTACTAAATAATCTCAATAGTTATGTGACATATAGCTATAAAACATTGGTACTTTTATATTTTACAAAATTATTTTGAGAATTTTGTTTGTATTCATCATATTATGTGATAAAATATACAGTTTACATCAAATTCATTTAAAAAGTTGAAACAAAATATTCTATAAATATTTTGTAAGGCACAAGAGGACAAATGACATGGTTAATCTAAAATCGAGTGCATTGAGATCTGTTTGAAACTTACTTGTGATTTATTACCTTAGTGATGTTGTACATTCCTCAATTCCATCCAAAGAAAATCAATTCACAAAAATCTTAGTAAACGTGTACTGTATCATATTACTTGAAATTGACTAATTTGGCTCTCCTACTTATAAAACAGCCTTGGAAGATTTAAACCAAGTTATCTTCATTGTTTTGGAAAGAGAGAGGTATAGTTCTGTGGAAGGTTGATTCAGGGAAATTCTGAGTGAAGCAGCTGATCTTTTGTGCACTGATTTCTTAGACCTCGAATTCTTATCTTACAGTTCCACTAACACAGTGGGGAATCATTGCTCTTTAGCTATCCTGCTTGATGTGAAACTTGGCAGCAATTCTTTCTTGCCAGAAAAAAATGACTTATAGCATAAAAATCTAGTCACTGATTTGAGGCATCAATACTAGATCATTATTCTTTACACCTCTGGATATCCAATTCTCAGGGCAACTCTTCTGGGTATGCATTCAATCAGTAACTTGAGCTAGGTTAAATGCACCAAAATGTATTTAACCCTGACCTCCAGCATTTAATTTACTGGTCTTACCGATTGTCAACAAACACTTTTTGATATGTACTTATCGAAGATCTATTTTGTACGCAGCACTCTAGGAAACATTCATTTCCCAGTGGTCATCCTCACACAGCATCTGGCACACTAGTGTACATCCCAGCCGTTCAATATACATGTTCACATGTATAAACTGGGGTTTATTTACTCCCTGTTCTGAAGATACCTGGGAATTTCAAAATATCCTGGAAATTCTTCAGTATAACTTCATAGAAACATTGGTTAAATAATTCTTTTTCTTTTTAAGTTTGCATTTCTAGACTTACTAAAAAAAGAAAAAGAAAAAAAGGAAAGAAAATCACCAGGTATCAGAAACTAGGCAAAACTAGTTACCATAGCAGCCAATCCAAAACAACACCAAATCTGTTATAACAGTGTAGTAATTTTGTGGTTGAACTTGGCTGTCAGTGTTAGCAAGTGAGAGTATTCAGCCACAGATAGAAGGGTAGGTCAGGCATCCCTAGAATTTGGGGAGCAAGAACTGATACCCCACATGAAATATGAATCTTTAAAGGATGGCTTGATAAAAGACCAACTAGGGAAATTTTATTCTACTAAAATTGAAACTATGAAGACACTTTTTTTCACTTAAAAGTAAGCATGGAGAGTGGGCAAAATAACTTGCTCAATACACTAGAGTAGGATATACCAATTATGTAAAATAAAATATCATCTAGACAAAGAAGGAATATTATGAGTATATGATAATATTTAGGAGCACTATTAGGCATTAAGAATATTGCAATTAATTATTGAGTTGGGAATTATTTGAATTTGTGGCATGTATTTGGAGTGATTCACAGTCAGTTCCATATCTAGTTAAACATTGTTTGATTTGCTATTATCTGTATAACTTCAAAAAATGTTGCATTGGTTCTCTGTAACTCCCGCCACTCTGAGTTCATAGTGAAGCAAAGGAAAGCCAAGGGCAGTGGGCTTGAGTTTGATCAATAGGGTTCATGGTTGATCGAACTGGGTTTGGAGGAAAGCAGTAGAAAGGAACCTTCCTGAGGTCCCATGTCTGTCTTTCAGTGCTCACTTCAGAATCTCATGGCTAATGCTTTACTGTACTTCTGCTTCCTGAACTTTGCCCCGCTTTGCTTGTGGCCATATCTAACCCTGGACCATACAGAGAAGGAAATTCTGGGAAATGCAGTTCTTATTATAATCAAGCTGACAATCAAACCGGGTTCTTGCTAAGTTGCTGAGACTGGCTTTGACCTTGTGATCCTCCTATCTCTGCTTTCTGAATCACTGGGGTTACAGGTGTGTGACTAGAATTTTTGATTATAATAAAATTTACATAAGAAAAGGAGGTATCCTAGTAGGCACCAAAATAGGAAACTGAAAAAGATTGATTGATAGGAAATGAAAATATCCAAACACCTTTACTATAACACAAGAAAAAGTAAAATGCTAATAAAAATCTTGAAGATAAGGAAAAGAGTTAACAATTGCCAAGTGAATATAGATAATAAAGTGATGACAGAATAAGGAATATGTTTAAAAATGAGCACACTCTCAAACAAGACTACAAGAGAACAAAATCATAGGGGCTGGAGCGGTGGCTCAGCAGTTACGGCGCTTGACCGGCATGTGCAATTACACGGGTTCAAACCCCAGCACCCACATACACAACTTAGTGTCAGAGCAACGAAAGCCATGTGAAAAACTCAAAAAATTGATTCTCTCTGTCTCTCTCTCACTGTCCTTCTCTCTTAAAAAAAAAAAAACTAAATCATAAAGAGAAACAATTTGTATACACAAGAGAACAGTTTCATTCTAGTGAATTATTTGAATTCTCTTAATTCCAAACATTTTCATAATGGCTTAAAGAATGAACAATAATTTTTTGTTAAGGAACTTTGTTTAATAAAAGGCAATTTCATTTTTCATATAATAAAACACAGAATCTGATCTCCTACAGGGATTAATGAGATAAAGTTAGTTAATTTTGTTGATTGAAAATATATTTAAGATAGTTATTTAATAAGAAAAATTTAAATATCCTAAGACCTTTTAAGCTATATATAGTAGTGACAGAAATTTCCTCAAATTTCACAAAAATTTTAGCATCAAATGACATTGCCAATTATAAATTATCAAGCTTTAAAACACTATTTTGGGGGATGGAGCAGTGGCTTGGTTGTTATGGTGCTTTCCCAGGATGCACAAGTACATGGGTTCAAACCCAAGCACCCACATACACAACTGTCAGAGCAACAAAAGCCATGTGAAAAACTCAATAAAAATTGATTCTCTCTCTCTTTCTCACTGTCCTTCTCTCTTAAAAAAAAAAAAACACTATTCTGAATCTCATTTGAAATGGCTTAACTCTGCCAGAAATTTCAATTATTTTAATATTTTTCCTGTAATAGTTTAAAGCTGCTGTCAAAAAGACTTGATTGAAAAGTAAAAAAAGTATTCTAGAAGTGTAAAGCAGTTTAGTATCAAAAATAAAATTTTATTTGTTCATATTGTATATGCAATTTGATTTCCTTTCTTGTGCACAGTGAAGATTAACTTTAATACCAAATTTTATGTTCATCATTGTTTTAATCCTTTTTCTTAAATCAGTAGTGCTGTAATCACAAATTAGAGCATGAGGGAAAGTAAGAACAAAGTGTTTGAAATCTGTTGCTTTCATATGGAGACAAAGGATTCTATAGATCTTCAATTTCTCCCTCTCTTTTTTTAACCTAAGTAATTGCATCTTTCAATTATTTTTCCAACAGAGGAGTTGTCTAAATACAACCATAACTTTCATAGTATTTAGACACAGCTATCTTTTCTTTTAAGGATATATGCAAAGGATGTGGAGATCCATTTCCTCAGGTCTGAGTTGGGTTAATCTCAGGGTGGATAATCAAAGATACAGGCTGTATTCTGCAAGCTCTGAATGCCAAATATTGGATAACAGCAGTGTCTATGGGTTCATCCATGAATTTGTTAGGCTATGCACTGAAAAGTACGGGTCACATTCTCTCCCTTATTCAGTCCTGAATCAGTTTTCTAGGCTGCTTTAGCAAAGTATAACACCCAAGGTGGCTTAACAAACATAAATCTGTCTCAGAATTCTGGAGGCAAGAAGTCCAAGACGGAGGTTTTGATGGTGCTGCTTCCTTCCAAGGACTGTGAGAGGATCTGTTCTTCCATGTGTGTCACCTGGATTCACATGGTTTCCTGCAATGTTTGGTGTTCTTTGGCTTAAAAAAGCATCATCATGATCTTTGCTTTCACTTTTATGTGGTGTTCTATCTTGTGCATATCTGTGCTGAATTTCTGCTTTTTTAAGAAGACACCAGTCCTATTCTAGTATGACCTAGTTTGAAGTGACCCTGTTTTCTAATAAGATCACATTCTGAGGTACTGTGGGTTAGGATTTCAACACATGTAGGGGGCTGAAAAGTGCATGTCAATCTATTACAAGGTGTATAAGAGGAGCTTTATGTGACAGTAGAAAACAATGAAAAAATGTACATGAAGACCTTTCTTGCATGAAAGCTGAAAGTATGGGGTACTTCTTTCTGAATTTACTTCATCTGGTTCTTGGGTCAGAAAATGTTGGAGGAAGAAAAACAAATTCAATTTGACTAAGCCAATATTGATGAGAGGATGTTAGAGAAATGTATTTAATTCAGATTTATTTTAGAATTGAGGCTTTATTTGTACTCTAAATATCATAAAATGAAGCATAGGAAATATCCCTGCATGAATGAGCACATACACATACGTAGAGGAAATGAAAATTATGTAGCATGTCAGTCAAGATTTATTCAGAGAAGCAAAATACACGGCAGTGGATAGAGCATTCTGTAAGTCTGTGATGGTATTTTTAGCTGAAATATTCTAGGCATGGAAAGAAGATTCATAACTTCAGTAAATTCTTATTTCAATAAGAACAAAATGCTTGCTTTTTCATGACAAGAAGAGGATCAATGTAATCAACCAGCTATGACGTAGCTGGTTATCACCAGTTATCACCTTGAGAATTGGTGCCTTGTTGGAAGTTCAGTGTTGGTATCTGCTGTTGGAAGTTTGGCACTCAGAAGTGGTTGTAGTCAGGGTGACTTTGCTGAGGGAAGCAATTATTGCTGAGTCCATGAGTGGCTTCCATCCATCTACAAGGCTACATTATATGTGAGCCCACTGGACAATAATGGGAGTGGCTGAGGAAAGTATCTCACTGATATCCACAGAACAGATCACCCTATCCATATGATTATTTAATCCTTCTCTACTGAAATCATCCTGTGGTAAATTTTCATCTGGAATATAAATATCTTCATAGTTTTGCCTACTTCGAAAGGTCTATTTACATATTACATGCCTCTTCCCCAAAATTCTTGTTTGCAAATTTTCCTATTGTATTTCTTTCAATTCCCTGACCAGCCAAGCAAACCACTGGCAGTTATTCATCCTATAGACTGAATATAATGCCCTCTTTCAAAATTTTTTGTTGAAATCCTAACCCCCAAAGGGATGGTGTTGGGTAGCCTTTGAGCAGGTAATTAGGTCATGAGATGAAACCCACATCAATGGAATGATCACCCTTATAAAACAATTTCAATTGAGCATTTGTTCCTTCTACATATGAGGACACAGCAAAAAATAAAAAACAAAAACAAAAACAAAAAAACAAAACACTGTCTGAGCACCCCTTGACCATATACCAGCACCGTAATTTTAGATTCACCAGCCTCCATACCTGTGAAAAATACATTTCTGTAGTTTATAAGATATCTAATTTCTTATATTTTGTTATAGCATCTGAAACAAGCTAAGAGAGTACATAAATCAATATAAACTCATACTTCTGGCCATCTCTCCTTTCATATAAAATAATAAGCCACATATCTTACTTGAAGCCCTGTCCATCAAGAGGATGTCCAATCACCATTGCATTTCATGCTGTTCCGGAGTGATACTGTAATGCTGGGGCTATTCACTTTTGTATAGTGCCCCATTGTGTGCAGAGGACCCATAGAGCAGACTTGGGCAATAGACTGTATGAACCCCTCCCCGCAACCAAGTGCATAGATGTGGGCCTGAGTAAGAGAACGAAACAGCAGAGTTAGCGTTCATGGCTATGTCCACTGTTGTGTGCTCACAGACCTCAGGGAATTCATAGAGGCTTTTGTGTCATTATGTAGAACTACTGATGGGCATTTGAATCCTTGAGCTCCTCATGGTCTTTCCCTTTCTCCAGCATAGTTCATCCAACACCATTGCACTCCTTACTCTGACCAAAATGTTCTAAGGTAGCAAGTTCCCACCTAGAGTCTCACCATCTGTATGTACTCACTTGTAGATTGCCAAAAGAAGTAAATAACTCTCAGGTCACTTCATGCCATGAACTCTTATGCTCTGTCATTTTACCTTTAATCAGAGAAGAGTAGCAATTCCAGTAAACCAAGGATTGATTCAAATAGAAAAATAAAAGTAAAAATATGAATGCATTCTGGAATACATAAATCTCAAGTAGGACATTGAAAATAAATTATATTGATGCTATTAAGACAAAGCCAATATCACCATGATGTAAATTGGATAAAACAATAAAGAAAAAAGAAAAATCTCATCAATTCCCTAGCTAGAGGTTTCAGTTATTTATTGCTGCATATCAAAACACTTCAGAATTTAGCGGCTTAAAATAATACTTTGTTATTTCTTATGGTTCCTTGGGTTGAAGAGAATTAGTCAGGTGTTTTTTGCCTGGGATATTTCATGTGGCATCTTTCATATAATTGCAGCAATATATGGTTTGGGTTACAGTTGTCTGATGGTTAGAATGAGTGGGACATGCAAATGAGGTATTCATGGTGGGGGAATCAACATGGAAGGTCAGATGGGAGCTCAGCTGTGGCTATCAGAGTGGAACAACTCTTGTTTTCTAGGGAGCTTATTGACAAGGCAGATATCAGTAAGATAATAATGATACTTTTCCATCTGCTTCAGAAATAGAAATTAAAGTATTATTGCTATAATTCAAATGAAGTCCCTTCCACCTATTGACTTCATTCTGTCACACATGTAAATACTTCATTTATTTCTTTGTTAATCTATGAAAATACAGGGATAGTAGTCATTCAGTGATTCTAGATGTGAATGTATCCTAAATTTGTCACAAATTTTTTTCACAAAATATAAGAAAAATAGAGCAATCAAGCAGAATATTCAAAGTTTTATTGAAGCTTAAAGATGTCACTCTGAGAATCCTGAATTTCTTGGGCTTCAGTAACAAGCTCAGGTGACATTTAACAATGACTGCAGTTCAAAGTATCTGCTCAAGTGTCAGTCACTGAAAATTTATTGCCCTTTTACATTTTATGTTTGTGAGAGATGACCTGTCATCAACTAGTGACTTCTGACAGGAAGAATCACCAACAAAGTTAATACCAGAGTGCAACAGAAATGGAGTAACAGTTGCCAATGACTTCTAGTAATGAACTCAAGACAGTGAATGAGGAGAACAACTTGTTTGTTTGTTTGTTTTGCCTACTCTTTAGCTTTGTTTACTTTTATTTTCTGTTTTATTTATCTAATTGTATTTCTTCTGCACTTTTTAGCACCTATATGGATACTCTGAGTCCCCACAAGTTGTTGTAGACTTGGGCTAGAGCAATACAGTGAGTTGTTTGTTTGTTTATTTTGGTTTGCTTCATGGGGGAGAGGTAAAGGAAGAAAACATCATTATTCTACTGTATACTCCTAGCCTTCCCACCACACACAAGTCATAGCAGAATTAGGATCCAGAGAAGCACAAAGCGAACAGAAAAAGTAATGAAAAAAACTAGCTAAGGAGAGAAAAAGGTTAGGAGATATCAAAAATAATAAAAGATGAAATATGTCAAAATATGTCAGTTAAGTAGCAATGATAATACAATGAACATGAGCTCATTCAAGTACAAGTGAAACATAAGAGAAATAGGCTCTTGAAACAAGGGGGAGCTTTTAGAGATAAACTAATGGCAGAAGGTAAGGTTAGAAGAAATCTGGATAAGACTAAGAGAAGATGTCCTCACAGGTTTGTTTTAATCCTTAAATTCCACTGATATATGGTTAATTTAGAATACAGATTTTGTATTTTGTGATTAAGAAATGAATGAATAGAATATGTAATTTATCAATAAAATTGGTATATCCTGAACATATACATATTTTAGATTAGGAAAAGGAAGTTTGAAAGTAAAATTTTATTTAAGTAGTATAATTGTTACCTGATATTGATACTCCCTGAGTTTGGAGGATGTTTGAGCTGAAAAGTCTTCTTTTATGAAGCTCATTTGTGGGTTTCTCAGATTCCTCCTCTGGGAAGTTTTGATTGCATCTCCCGTGATGGAGGCATTACCTTTCTCCAGTTGGCCAATTCAGCCCCTCACCAAATCCTTGGAATCCACATTACTGCAACAGCCAGGGTCCTTCTGTGTTATTCAAAACAGCTACGGACTGGAGTCTTTCTATGTAGACCACATCTGGTGCTAAAGAATACATATGGATTATTTTCTCACTGTCAGTGGAAGGTCAACACTCTCCAACTATTCTTTTGTATCTGTATTCATCATGAGCAGGCTATTATTTATCATGCCAGACCATGTGCTCCCGAAATCTCCTGCATGTGAGTATCAGACTAGAGTAGAAGCCTTTTCAAGCTTCCTCACCTGTTATGAAGGAGGGAGGAGCCTATCTCTGTCCATTCCACTTAGTGGGGTGTAAAGATGTGCAGAACAGCAACATCTCTCTCCAGAGAACTCCTACTTTCTTCTGTTAGTCATTAATTTCTCAAGGTTAAGGAAGACCTGAACCCATGAAATTAGTTTTCACCAACTAAAACTTCCTTTGGAAGTTTTAATCTGTGTGGTCACACCTTGCTTGAGAATGTGGGGAAAACTGGCATTTAATGTTTCATTTCAGCCTTTGGAGCTTTGATTAAAGTGGAAAAGGAAAGAGTGCCAATTTAGCATTCTATTATTCTTTACCTCTTGATGATGACTAAGCTTCAGTTCAGCAGCATAGAAGTAACATTTTCAAGATCTCACAGCTCTTAGGGGAAGAGCTGGGATTCAAAACCCTGTCTGATAAATATATATATATATGTATATATATATATACTTTAAAAATTCATAACACAACATTTCTGAGAAAAAGATTAACTTTCTTCTCATTTCCTGCTATGCTGCATGTTCTCCATTTTGCATTTCTAGATCTGTCTCTTACCAATCTCTGAACGATTGCTAGTGGAAGGCACGAGTCTGCTCACTTGCTTATCGGTCCTGGTGGCCAACAGTCCATAAAGCAAGCACATAGGGAGGGCAAGGGGATAGTGTAAAGTGACAGGAGTTCCTATGGCTTCCGCCTTGCCAACACAATGATTTGGCACTGCCCACATTCCTCTTTTGAAAGCCACAGCTCCTGTCTGGTGACCCCTCACCTACAATAAAGGCCTTTTGGGGATTCCAATAACCGTGATGTTTCACTGCATAGTCGCAGCTAGTGATGAATAGATACTTTAGTATTTTTCCAAAAATACTTTCAACAGCTTTATAAATTGGGCTTTCATTAAACCCTTACAAAGCACCTGAGCGTGTCCTGTTTTTTATTGAGACCTTAACAGATACACATACAAACTGGTGATCCCAAAATCTAAACTACTTATCTATTTGTGCAAAGAAAACCTTATTTTTCCAATTCTTTGTTTAATTTTTAGAACTAGTTAGTGATGATGAAGAGGAACCTTGGCAAATAAATAAAACTGCGTGAAAATGGAATATTAAAATTTGGGATGCACCTGGGTGTGGTGGTGCACACCTGTAATCCCAGTGGCTCAGGAGGCTAAGGCAGGAAGATCCCTACTTCAAAGACCACCTCAGCATTTTAGTGAGGCCCTAAGAAACTTAGTGAGACCAAGTCTCAAAACCAAAAATAAAAAGGGCTGGGGACACAGCTTAGTGGTTAAAAGCCCCTGGGTTCAATCCCTGGTACCAAAAGAAATAGACATTTTGGAGGTAAATCTTGCCACACTCTAAATGGTATCAGAAAGAGGGTTTGAAAATACACTCAGATACTTGGAAAATGTAGTTCCTTTGTCTAAAACAATTCCCGTATTCTTCGTAGGTACAACTGAGTTTGCCAATTGAAAATATTTTAGGCTTTGTTAAGATTAAACATTCACTTAATTTCATTTTATTGACTCATTTACGTAGTCTCCTTTGGGTCACTTAGCTTGTTTAGGTAACTTGTCTAGTTGTCTGATTTTCGTCTTCCCATTCCCTTGACATGTGGTTGTTTAGCAGGGCTACCATCATGCTATTCAGAAAAAAAAGGAGCTCCAGAATCTACAAAAATGTGTGTGATAACTTGAACAACTCCTTAAAGCTGAAGAGAGTCTATAACAAGAAATGAGGAATATAAGTGCAGTGTCCACTGACAGAAGCAACAGATAAAAACATTGCTTATCCACATATTCATTCCGTCTGCTATAACTCTATGACTGTCTGGATAAGCCCATTTTATCTTATTAATTCTATCGTCATGAAAACATACAGATGAAAACCAATCATCACATATCTAAATTCCTCATGAAAAAGTTTTACAGAAATTTCAAGGAAAGTTTTAGTAAGCTTTTCCTTTAGTAGTCACTATTGCACTCTGTTAACTCAAAGGAAGCTGTGCTAAGGAAAGCATAAGATTAACCTGTGCTTTCACCTCTTTTCTTCAGCTTTTGTGGAAAGGAGTATGTTATGAATCCAACTGAGATCAATATAATGTTGCTGTGAATAACGCTTGAACCTTAATCATATCACTAATCTGAGAGTCTAAGTTCCACAAAAACAAATGCTGACTTACCAGCCAGATAATAATTAATTCAGAGTAATAAAATGAGATAATGCTCTTGCTTATCCTATATCCAATCTCTGGGTTTTTGTTTTGTTTTGTTTTGATTTTTAGAGAAGGGGTCAGTGACAGAGAGAGAAAGAGAAGAGAGAATCATTTTTATTCAGTTCTTCATGTAGCTTTCGTTGCTCTGGCACGTCCTTGTATACATGGTGCTGGGATTCAAACCCATGTCCTCACACGTGCCAGGCAAGTGCCTTAACAGCTGAGCCACTGCTCCAGCCCATTTTTTCATCTTAATGAACCTAAAAACAATTTCAAATTATTTGTATGCATATCTCCATTTCTTAAATAGTTGAAAATTGTGCTGGATCTGGCTCAGCAGTTTATGGGGCTTGCCTGGCATGTGTAAGGACATTGGTTCGAACCCAAGCACCATGTACACAACGAAGTTTTGGACCAAAGAAAGCCACATGAAAAATGAAAAAAAAAAAATGATTCTCTCTCTCTGTCGCTGTCCTTCTCGCTCTTTAAAGAAAGTAGTAAAAAGTCATATTTCTTTCTAGAAAAAATAATTTATTTTTCTCACAAATTACAAGTTGCCTCAGTTGTTTTTAAGGTCAAATCATTGAAAAGGTCTAAGGATGCTGCCAAAAGTAAAGTCACTTTCTAACAGCCATTTACATTTGTATTAGTTTAGCTGCAAAACTCTATCCACAGACCTTCCAAACACTGTGCCTGGAGTATAAACAGGAGGCAGCAAACAAGCTTCAAAATTCTTCTATGTAGGAAAGCAAAATCAATTTCCAGGAGTACTATTTCTAGATATCCTGTTGTAAGTTTTTATGCAGTATCAGATGGTCCAGGAAGTGTGTGTGGAGTAGAGAACTATAATCATCCCAAAAGAGAAAACCCATCCTGAGTGTGCATTCAAGTGTATACACACACACACACACACACCAAAAAAAAAAAAAAAAAAACCTAAAAAATCCTTGTAGATCAGATTTGGAAAGGTATCTAAACATGAAGCGTACTCAAAAATGTTCCTCTTGAAAAGATAATGCTTCCGAGGGAAAAGAGGGTAAACGAGTGGAACAGTGATAGTCTTTGCAGACTGGGCATAAAGGAAAAAAGAAGCAAGAGTAGTTTAAGATCTCCAAAAAACACACACAGACACAGTATAGATATATATTAAATAAGGTATATCTTATAGAAATTGGTGAAGAGTAAAAGAAACAAAAGAAAATTTGGAATTCTGCAAGACAAAATAAAAAGTACATACTCTGAATATATATTACCATATTCTGATAATAGAGAACACTATTTAGAAGGCACAAAGAAGAGTCCTAAAAATTGATCAAATATTAGGTCATATCAAAACCACCAAAAAGTTTCAAAAAATAAAAATATTGGCAATGATATAAATGCCCATACACAAGAGAATAACTCAATAAACTTTCACCCATGCACACAATGAAATGCTATGTAGCTGTAAGAGGGAATAATGTATATCTCTACAAACTAATATGCAGTGATTTTTTTAGTGAGGAAAAAATTAAAAGGTAAAACAGTACACATAAATGGCAATATTCATAGAAGAGTTAATAAGCAAGTATATCTAAGTTTGCTAACTTTTGCAAAAAGAAACAAAGAAAGATAAACCAGGTATGATGTAATTGATTTTCTTTTGACGGAGGGTGGGAATGAAGTGGGAGTCTTCCACTGTGGTTATTGTTACTTCTCTGATTCTTGCTTTGTGTATGTAGTTTGGTTTTTTGAGTCATGGTACAATTTAGACATAGACTGTACACGAGATAATTTAATGTGTCAGTGTTAAATTTCCTGAATTTAGTAATTTTACTTTGTTATGAAAAAAATATTCTTAGTAAAATAGCTGATGGATTTAAAGGTAAATAAGAGTGAGTTCTGCAATTTATATTCAAATGATTAAGAAAATCTCTCTCATACAGGTAAATGTGTAAAATACGAATATCTCATACATATATAAATTGTGAGGATAATAAAGCAAATGAGGTAACATTAGTATTCTGAAATTTGGGTAAGTGGTATTCAGTTGTCCATTATTTTTGCAACATTTCTGTAATTTTAAATTATATGAAAACTAGATATTATTTTTAAAATATATTTCCAAAATTAAATTATTGATTCTGCTAAAGTCATAGTATATTTTCAATTGATTTATTCTGATGAGATTATTCAGTAATTATTGTTCCTCAGAACGTGCATTCTTATTTCTAGGTACTGGTATAGCTGTATCTTTTCTTTAGAACTATCTTCAACTTTGGTTAGTTAGAGCATCTGTACTGATAGGTTATGTCCTGGGTATTTTGTAGCTACATTAAGCAGTACACATTTTTCTACATTTAAAAAAATTACAAAGAATTCCATTTTTATATTTGTAATGCACTAATTTAAAAAACTAAATAAATAATAAATTGAAGAAAGACCATTATAAAAGAAGAAAAGGAACAATGGGAGTGAAGAGGAAGGCAAAAGGGAAGTACTGGGAACTGAACTGGAGCAAACTATATTACATTCTTCTATAATTATGTCAAAAGGAACCCAACTATTTTGTTTAAGTATAATGCACTAATAAAAGACTTAAAAATAAATAAAATAGAAAGACATAAATATTTTCAGTCCAAACTTATCTATGTTAAATTCTGTGACATGAAAACTGAGTTTTACATGTCTTTGTTGAAATCATATTTTATGCACAAAATTGTTCTTCATTTAGATTTTGAGAGCTGTATCTAATACACAGAAAATTTTCATGTCATTAAAATGTTTTATAAATATGACCAATAAGAGTGCATGTTTTATTATGTAGACAAACTAAACTTTAAAAACAATTTCTAATATTTTGAAAGTTTTGTGGTTTATGTAAATTTCTCTTTAAATTTTTAAACTTGAATTTGTGAATTTTTATGCTAATGTATGTTGGTTCAAAAGATTTATAGCATAATTTATAGAAAATCATTGCCATAATTTAAATTTAAGGAGAAATTGACACAAACCATCTAACTGTCAAAATATTGGGAAATTGTTTTTAAAAGTATAGTTTGTGCAGAAAGTAAAATGGAATTTGCTTATATGATCTTGTAAAAATCAATACATACAAATCAAAGTGACTTAAGATGGCTTTAAATAAAAAGTGATAACATAACTTATATGGGAATGAAGTTGTATTTAAACAAAAACACCGACAAAGAAAATGGGTATTAGTCGTGTTGGTTTAGATATATTTTTACAAATATCATATAATTGGATTCTAATTGTTTATACCATTTGATAATTATGCTAGACTAAGTCATATTAGTTTTTTAATGCTTCCTTTATTTTTACTTCCCTTTCTTTTTACTCTAGTCTTCATTTTTTCTTTCTTTTCAGTACTTCTAATTATTTGAAAATATGTAGATGACTCAATTCTTTTAGAGAACACCTTTATAAAGTTAATACCATAATTCTTGAATTATCTTAAACATGAAAAATGTATCTATTAATTTGCTGCCTTCAGACACAGAGAAATACATGTTTGTATTTCTTTAACACTCCTCTCTTTAACCTTATCCAAAATACCCAAATGAACACTACAGATTTTTGTTTATAAGTTTGGGAAGGTTTTGTAGTAGTTTTAGAACTGCAGAGTTTTCTTAAATCATTCACATTCTCCACTTCAAAATTCCTATGCTTATTTAGCTTTAAACATATATTTAAATAGATTCATTGCTTGCCATTAATTATTTTGTAAAATAGCCCTTCCAGTCCTTTATTTTGATTCTTTTCTAGTTGGCCTATTTTAATGATAAAGATTTTAAATCTTTTGTTCTTCTGGTTGGTTGGCTTTGGTAGGGCATATGGGTACTATATCACTAGAGTTGTTGTATACCTGAGAATCCAATCTGCCCTTCATACAAAATAACAGGGACTACTTGGCAGTATTAAGGTTAATTTGACACACATCATTTTCTTTAAAACTTTTAGATATTGTTCCATTTATTTCTGATAATAAACATTGCTGTGGAGATGTTGAAACAAGCCTTAGATCTGTGGTTGTATGTGTGTGGGAGTATTTGAACAAACATCCACAGTTTTTTTTTTATTCCGTCTTCAACATATTTTTGGTTGTTCATTTTGTATTAGGTCCAAGAAGTTATGCATTGTGATAAATCAAGCTTATCCAAGAATGCAATGACAGTTCAAATTTACCACATTAACATATTAAAGGAGAAAAATAGAATTAAAGACATAAAAGCTGAGAATGATTCCTCAAAATGAATACTCATTTATGTTAATTTTTAAAACCCCAGAAGCATTGGGAATAAATGTAACTAAAGCTATGGTAATTGTATAATTATTTGTAAGACCTCTAAGACATTCTTACTGAATTTTAAAATGGCAAGCTTTTCTATCAGTCTTTCTCAAAATTAAATATTGTTCTATAAACCCTAAAATGTAATGCAACAAATTTAAGAAATAAGAATAAAGCGTTACTAAATAGCCCAAATTATTTTTCAAAGATTCGTTTATAGCACAATTGTATACCAGATATTTATAGACAAAATTACTTAAGTCTCTGATAATAATGTTTGATTGGGCAATTTTGCCATTGTTGGAGTTGAGGAACACTTAGAGAAGTTAGACATTCGCAAAAAGAGTTTGAGGAGGGAGGTGTAGTATGATCTACTTTGGTGCAATGACTTTGAAATGCTTGTAAAAAGTCCCAGTAAATTTATTGAGATTTGTTCTGTAAGCAGTCACATTTATACATATGAATCTCAGAGAGTAACTCTTGCTATAGTGATGTGTCTGGGATTTATTGGCATACAATTAGCAGAAGTCATGAGATTGCCTTGAGGAAGAATATTTCTCAAAAGTTTGGTACCAGGACTATATACTCTACAAAACAGGTTAAAATTTGTATTCCTAAGCTTTTTTCTTTATTGAACAATATAGAATGCTGATTTTCTTTTGCAGGGGTGAGTAACAAATGGGTAGACATAATACATAAACATAACAAAATGAATTTTGTTTCCAAAATTGACATAAAATGAGGCAGATAATTATAGACCAGATATTTTACCTCTCTGTACTTACATCCCTGGTATGTAAATGATGATATTGTCAATAACTACCTCATAGGTTTTAAAGGGCTTAAAAGAGTTGGTGCAAAACTGAAGTTAATATAAAGTAGGTGTTCCATGGCTTTCCTTTTTCTTACTAACGTTGGAAGTTTCACTGTTCTATGCCAGTTTTTACATACCACAATTTTTTTCTTCTTGAGTTGTTGATTTTTGATATGTCTGTTTCTCAATAAGTATTCCCTAAATCACATATTGAAGAGCTAGGTAGATGACTCTGCAATATATTTTCATATATCTCCTTTCTCTTAAATGCTGTATGTGCTTCCTTTTCTCTCAAGTTTCTGCAATTATCCCTTCTCTGCTTCTGAGGTACAAAGTAACTGAGGATGTGAAACCAGTCACACTCCTCTTTTTACCTGTAGGAAGCATGATATATTATTTATTATCTCAGGGTATGATATTTCCATAGGCTAAAAAGTCATCTGAGAGAGTTGGAGCCATGGTTCAGCAGTTATGGTGCTTGCCTGGCATGTGTAAGGACATGGGTTTGAATCCCAGCACCACCTACACAACAAAACCCAGATGAAAAAATAAAGTTGATACTCTCTCTTCTTCTATCCATCTCTCTTTAAAAAAAAAAAAAGTCATTTGAAAATTCAGATATGTTTTATTATTAGTTCTTTTACATAAAAAGTATGAGTACTTTCAATCAGGAAATACAAAAGAAAATGTCCAAAGCTAGAAAGAATAAATCATTTTATTGATTGTTTTTCCATTGGTGATTTTTGAGTTTTTATATGTGCATTTCTTTCTTTTTCACCTGTCTTATACTATTCTCTTTATCTTTTCTTACATTTAATTTCTTGCTCAGAAAGTTCACGTTATATTGTATCCAATGCTGTTTATTTCCTCAATGTATATTTCAGCAATTTTTCAATTTTATTTTCTTTTATACAAAAATTCTTGCTCTCCAGATTTGTACTGGATAATTTTATCTACTTTATTAAAATATTTATTCAACTTCATTGGGTTGAAATCAAATAAAATTTACTGATTTTTTCAATGTCTTATTGTAAATCTATTCAGTGAGAAATGTTTGTTTTGATTTTTCAAGTTAGGCCTGATTTTTTAATAAGATTTTTAGAGAAATTTATGTTTGTTCATGTGTACAAATGACAAACAAGAATAACAAAAAAAATCAAAATCAAGTATCTAATCTTAGTAGCAAATATATGTAAATAAAATCAACAAAATAACATTTTCCTATACCAAATTGATTTGGGTAAAAAATAAAATTAGTAGAAACGTAAATTCATGAAACTGTACTAAAAAGTACTGTATTTGACCTCCAGGTTCTGCTCTAACAGATAAAGATCTAACAAGTCATCACTATTTCCTTTATGATAGTATAAAAGCTAAACGAATAAAAAATCAACAAATTTTAAATCAACGTGGTAATTGAACTTACAGGGCAAACCACCAGCCCAAATCCCTAGAAACGAGTGAACAGAGGACAACAACTTACTGAGAGAAGCCACCACCAGAGCCTGCAATGGATAGAAACACTTAAATAGCAATTGACTAATTTCTAGAGACCACACCATTGACCAGCTTGAGAATTAATAATTCTAGAGGGGTGCATTTTAGGGTGGCCATCATGCTTTGAGGGGACCAATCTCCAGGTGTTTCAATAGGTTCTCAACTGAAGATTGGAGAAAAATCACCTCAGGCTTGCAGCAGAGAAAAGAAAGAAAGTAGCCATTTGGAAATATGTCCAAAGAGTTCTGTTACCAAAGGAAGGGATCAGCCTTGGGGAAAATACTTCTCATGTTCTCTCTCTGACTTATGGAAGGATCAGCTGACAGCAAGAGAACTTCTGGTCTTTCTGTCTCACATAAACTCAAAGCAATTAGACTAAGAAACTCTTCTGAAAGTTACAGCCAGAGACTCACCTACTGAAAAAAATGGAGATGTAATCATGAGATTATAGAACATTTCTCATTAACCAAATGAGAGAACTGCAGGACCGACTCTGCTGAAGAGGGAGTTTTTAGGGAAACTGAAAGATAACAGGCTTTGCCACCAATAAACCTGCCTTGTAATAAGTGCTAAAAATAAGTACCTTCTTCAGAGAGAAGGAAAATTGTAATATTTGATACTGTATAAGAAGTAAATTTGATACTATATAAGAAGGCACATTAGAGGACAAGTGAAGACAGAATAAAAGCTTTCATACTTCTTATTCTTTAGTACACTGCTCAATATTAAAATAGCAACTAAAATTGAATGTGATTATGGCTATATACAAGTGAAATAATTGAAAGCAATATAAGGTATAGGAAAGAATCATAAACACATTGTGACAAGGTACGTGTGCTACCCATGAAATGGTATAGTGCTATTTGAAATTAGAAAATTTTTATGTGTATTGCAAACTCAAGAGTAATCACTGAAATATTTTTTTAAAAAATTATATTTGATATGATAAGATAGGAGAGAAATGGAATCATGGAAAATTCCCAATTAAATCAGAGAAGGAAGAAAAAGTGGAATAAAAAGGTAAAGAATAGGTACAGTGAATAAGAAATAGTTACAAATATGATAAATATCAATTCAACCACATAATTCTAATGTGAGTAGGCTAGCACATCAACCTGAAGACAGAAACTCACAGAATGAATAAACTAAAAAGACACACATGTATGTTGCCTTTAAGAAATCTTCTTTAATATAAAGGAAAAAGTAAAATGAAAAAGATTAAAGAAAAATATGCAATGCTAACATGAATCAAAGGGAAACTGGAACCAGGTACTGTGGTGCATGCCTGTAATCCTAGCAACTTGGGAGACTGAGTCAAGGGCATCACAAGTTCAGAGACAGCTTCAGCAACTCAGCTAGACCTTGTCTCAAAATAAAAAAGGGTCAGGGATGTGACTCAGTGGTAAAGCACTCCTGGGTTCAATAATACCTGGTACCAAAAAAAAAAATGAAAGAAGAAAGCTGGAGCAACAAAATGAATTTCAGATTTCAGACAAACAGATTTCAGAGCAAGGAAACTATCAGGAATGCAGTGCGTTTCTTGATGATCAAGAGGTAACTTTCCAAGAAGACATAAAGTCCTTAATATGTTTGGGCCTGACAACAAAGCACCAGGCACATGAGGCAAATCTGCTAGAACTCCAAGGAGTGCTAGATCACCCCTAGTATGTTGGAGACTTCAACATGACACTCAGAAATAGACAGCTCCAGCAGGCAGCAGATAAATCAAACAGTTGAACTGAATCAATGAACTGGATTTAATTGAATTTTATAAAATACTTCATCCAACAACACAAAATTGCACATTCATCTTCGATTCTCATTGATCATTTACCAAGACAGACAACATTCTGGATTATATGACATACCTCAAAAAATTTGAAAGAATAGAAAGTATATGAAATATTACTGCAAGACCATAATGGAATAAAAGTAGGAATAAATAAGAGAAAGAGCTGGCAAACCCTCATATATGTGGAGATTAAACAACATGCTTCTAAATAAACACAGGTGAAAGAAGAAATCTCAACAAGTCAAAGTCACTTCAAACTAAATGAAAGCACAACTTATCAAAATTTGTCAAACAGAAAAGGCAGTGTTTTGAGAGAAATTTATAGCATCTGATACACATAATGGAAAAGAAAAATGATCCAAAATAAATAATCTAACCTTCCAAATTAAGAACCTAGAGGAAAGTTGGGCACTGTGGTATACACCTACAACCCCAGATACTTCGAAAGCTGAGGCAGGAGGATTGTAAATTCAACACTAGCAGAGACAACTTGGCAAGACCCTGTCTCAAAATAAGAAATAAAAAGGGCTGGGATTGTAGCTCAGCGGTAAATTCCCTGGGTTCACTCTACAGTACTGCATACACACAAAAAGTCTAGGGTAAAGGAAATATAAACCTAAAGAAAGTAATAATAATAATAATAATAATAGTAATAATAGTAATAATAGCAAAGTTTAATTAAATTTAATACAGGAAACAATAGGGAAAATTAGAAAAAAAAAAAGAAAAATTCAATATATTTGATAAGATCTAGGCAGGTTAACCATAAAAAAGAGAAGGAATAAATTACTAAAATCACAAATGAAAGGCCATTGTCTAGTGATCCTATGGACATAATAAGAAAAGAATTACTATGAATAACACTGTATTTTGCAAATTTGATAACATAGGAAATGAATAAAATTCCTCGCAAGGCAGAAACTATAGCATAAAGTCACACAAACAAAAATAATTTGAATAAATCTGTATATATAAAATAAATTGAATCAATGATAACATTAAATGTGAAGCACCAGGTCCACATAACTTCATTGGTAAATTCTTCCACACATAATGAGGAATAATACTAATTCTCTACAATCTTTTTAAGAAAACAAACAAAGTTTTTAGTTTTATTTTTGAAAATCACAATTATTTTTTTCATAGACAAGCTGTAAATACATTATTCTTTAATTTCTCATATATGTGTACTTAAGTCAATAGTTTTTTAAAAAATACTTCCTATGTGTTTTTTCCTGGTAGGGTATAAAGAGAAGTACAAGAAAAAAGCTCAATATGAATCAGTTTTAACATGATTTAGTCTGACAAAATAAAAAAATTCAAATTCAGGTTTATTTCTTTGTTATTTGTTCAACATAGTCTTACATATTGTTGTTATATATTCATGCTTAGATGGGTATTGACAAAGTAAGTTAAGGCTGATCCCAGTCCATAATATTCCCCCTTCAACTACTCCTTGCTCTCATGTTCTGCTTCAATCCCATGTTATAGATAGACATAAACATGTGCATGTATATTAATTTTTGAAATTTCTAAGTTTCTCTGCCTGCCTGTGTATAGTTGGGCTTCTCAAGGGAGTCAAGAGTTCCCAGTTGCTTTGATAATCCACCTAATTGCATCCTCCCTTTTTGCCTCCCTCCCTTCTCCACCGATTTTCATAGTTATGGTACCCCCAGCTTATGTGAAATTTAAACTATGTTGAGTTTATTTTTGAGCTTAGCTAACTTTCATCCTATCTTAGATTTTACTCCAGCTTCTACATATGAGAGGAAACATTCAGCCCTTAAGTCTCTGAGTCTTGGATATTTCACTAAGCATAATATTTTCCATCTCCATCCATTTGACTCCAAATGACATGATATCTTTCTCTCTAATAGAAAAGCAGAACTCCATTGTATATACATACCATAGTTTTTGAATCCACTCATCCAGTGAGGGGCATTTGTGGCTGGTTCCATTTTTAAAGGAAACTGAATCAGAAGGCAAGCATATTTGTGATAGTTTTCAAAGTTATTAAATCTCTTTCAAGCTCACCTAAATAAGTGAACATACTAATACTTACGTGCATATTGTTAAGACTAGAAATAGTGTATGAAATGTTTAGCTCATTATCTGACATGTAATAGTGGTAGTCTAGTAACTTTTTGGTTAAGTAGATAGTAAATTGTGAAAAGAAGAAACAACAAAAATTCAAATTGTGACTGGAACATAAAAATTAAACTAAATATCATAAACATTTTCTTTTGTTATCTCTAACAATTTAAACCATTTTAATTGACCCATTTTGGTAACTTTTAGGGGGAAAACCCCCCAAAATTAATGAAGTGTTAATGTATTTATATAAAGTGCTTTGTAAAATTAAAAAGTGATTATACAATAAAAATGATTCAGTTCACTTTACTTGTCAAGGACCTTACTTTGCTAGTTCTTTAGCATCCTTTCCATAAACAATGAACTCTATAATTTTTTGAGATACAGTTTAATTTTCCAGAAATTTTTCTTACATTTTCTAAGCAAAAAATAGTCTTTAATATTCTGGATGGGGTTGATGTTATACAAAGATGATATGTGTCAGAAGATACTGATTGTAATGTCATGTTATAGTTTTATTTTTTTATTTCAGAGATCTGAGGCTCACACAAAGGAGGAACATTATGCTATCCACAAAACCAAAGTCAAGCTTCACCAAAGTCTAGTGTAGTTATTTCTTTCAAACCCTCATCATGATTAAAAATCTATTAAGTTTCCAAATCATATCAGTTATAACATTTATTCAAGCACAATAAATAGTAATCTAAATATAGTGACTTAACAAAACATGAAGTTATTTTACTAACTTACCAGGAAATTGGAAGGCCATCAGGATTAGCTCATCATTGTCATTAAACTCATCCTAGGTTTCCATCTGCCACCCTTGTTTGTTGTTGATGTCATCTTTATCGCTACTTGTTAGTCCCAAGATACATGCTAGTATCTGGTCCCCAATTTGCATTCTCTGCAGACAACAAAGGAAGTAGCAAGGAAGAAAAGGGGTCACAGTAAGTTGCCTTGGTGTCACATGGGCTATAACATCCAAACTATCTGTAGGGTAGGCTGGGGAATATGGCTTTCAGTTGGGTAATTTTCCCTGTTAAATAAACCTTGAATTCTTTTAATAAGAAGGAAGGGTATAGATTTTGAGGTAACAGCAAGCAGTGTCT
Source organism: Aplodontia rufa (assembly GCA_004027875.1). Lineage (NCBI taxonomy): Eukaryota > Metazoa > Chordata > Mammalia > Rodentia > Aplodontiidae > Aplodontia > Aplodontia rufa. The sequence continues at coordinate 4,479 of PVKS010020923.1, read as the reverse complement.
ATTACATTGAGAAATTCATGCTTTGGTTATATCAACTACTGTGGGCCGGCTGTTCCAGACATCTATACAGTTATTGACAGTGAAGTTCTCAATGGAAATCCATAAATCTATTAAAGATCATTTGGCCTTGGAAAAAATAAATATTACTTTCATTTTAGAGTTATACTAATATTATGACCAGTATATTCAATTCTATTCTACTGATATATCAAATATTCTACTTGCCTAATAACTTAGCTTGTTTACTAGCTACTGCTCTTAACATCTCACTACAATAATATTCTATACCTGAAGATAGCTACTCTTAGTTGCATGGATGTAAGTCATTGAATTATGCTAAGTGATTTAGTTAAGATTCTTACCTTTTTGCTGCTGATGAAGTATGTGATTGTATAATATTTCTCATCTAATGAGTCCACTTATTTGACTCATACTGGTAGTGCTCAAACTTTAATGTGCATGGAAATTACCTGTGGCTTTTGGTAATAAATGAGTAGTCCAAACATTCACTTTTCAGAAATACAGATTCAGTACATCTGCAGTAAGATTCCAATTGAACGTAAATTATTTAAAGTGTTAGAGGTGAATTCTGATACTGGAAACCCACAAATCTTATTTTGAAAATTATTGCATCAGGCAGGTTGGACAGAGCGTTAGAGCTTTTCAAGAGTATGTATTATCACCTCCTACAGGGGTATACCAATATTGAAAATATTCACAAATTCAAAACTTATTTGGAAGGTTGTTCCCTCTTCTAATTAAGAGTAAAATATGTGTCCAACTGGCTTTTTAATTTCTTATGATGGTGAAATAATCAAAGTACATGGATATTTATATTGTACTTTGTGTTCTACTCTACCATGACCATAGCACAGTCCCTCATTAGCTTTTACCTAGATTTTGCAAGAGCTAATTAAATGCCTCCCTGGCTAAATTTTCATTAATAGATGTAGACGTCACAGACTCTAAGTTGTAATAGACCTTAGAGGGCACAATTGCAAGTCGTCTTAGTTTATTACAGGAAAACAGCTGCAGAAAGAGTAAGGTATTTTTCCTGAAGATAGAACTTCAGTAAATAATGGAACTGGAATTTGTAGAATTGAAGTAAAAATGATGCTATTTAATTCTAAATACTTCTTTTGAATTATGTCAAATTTAAAGAATGAAATATTTAGGAAGGAATCGTGTGGCTACTGCAAAAGAGAAAAAAGGAAATAAAATGTAGGCTTAGCCAGAGCAGCATTAAACCTCAGAATAAAATTCATCCTAGTAAAGCCTCTTTTGATTGCAAATAAAAGAATCCTAATCAGACTTCTTTAAGTGCCAATAAAAGAATTCATAGGAAACGTTCAAAAACATCTCAGAAACCCTGAGTGGGAACTCTGGCTCATCTCACAAATGCCTTGGTTCTAGGAACTGGAAAGCTATCAGCAACCTATATCCACATTATTATGGAAAGTAAAGACTACATCTGTGGCTTCCTAATGTGGGATGCAAGAATTGGGCAGGTTCACTGACCTAATTACAGCAGCCCCAGACAAAGGCAGGCCCCCAACTTAGAAACCAAGCTTAAGTCTATAGCAGCTGGAGTTACAAATCTCCCTTGTCCTCACTATAGTACAGAACTGTACTTTCAGCATCTGGGCCCAAGAAGTGTTAATGGTAAATATAGTAAGGTGGCATTTCAAATTCCAATAGAAGACAGGTTTTTTTTTAAATTAAATGAATAAGCACAAATACGAAGAAGATGTAAAATCTGAAATAAACCGAGAGGTCAGACAACTTCTTTCCCATGATATGATTTCTGATGGAAAAGGAAATAAATTTTGATTAAATAAATAAGGCATTATTTAATTATCCTACTTACAATAAAAATTACTTTGTGGGGCCAAGTCAAAAGAGGACTGAAGCAGGGCTGGAATGGCGGCTCTTTCCATTAAGGCACTTACCTTGCATGCGCAAGTAGGCCAGTTCAAACCCCAGCACCACATATGCAACAAAGGGTCAGAGCAATGAAAGTCAAATGAAAAGCTAAGTAAAATTGATTCTCTCTCTCTCTCTCACTGTCCCTTTATTTAAAAAAAAAAAGGATTGAAGCAACAAAATTTGCAAACATTTCATATTATTTTATGTAATCTTTGACTCAACAACTCTAATTTAGAAACTTTAAGAAATTAAAAATAGATACATGAAAATGCTTCAGTACTTTTTTACAATCTATAAGATACTAAATATTCTAAAGAGGAAGGTGTTTCAAAACATAAGGCATATTAACAATACCACACTATATAGCCATTAAAAGAAATATTTTTGAAGATAAAAATTTTTAAATTGGAGAAATACATCTAAATCTGAACAAATAAACAAAAAAGACATATGAGATCTTAAGATTAAGGGTCATTTTAGAAAAAGAAGTAAAATCAAATAAAATTTTAAATTTTTATAAGAAAATCACACTTTAAAAAGGAAACATTAGTTACAAATCTGTCCCTAACCAACATAGCTGAGGAAAAAATACAAAAAAAAAAAAAAAAAAAAAAAAAAAAAAAAAAAAAAAAAAAAAACCCCAAAAAACAAAAAACAAAAAAAACCTCCAAGAAATACTGGGAAAATTGTATGTAAACACTATATATGGAAAAATGTAATATTCATTTTTTCAACCTCATCAAGTTTGGAAAACAAAATTGAAAATATGAAAAACATATCACAGATACACCAGAGAGGGAAGGGAATTGAGATTGATTTATATTCTATAAATAAGAAGACTTGCATTTGTCCCCATTTAAAAAATTCAATTACATTTTGCTCATTTCCAGATATAATTTTCATCAATATAAAAGTACAGTTTATTATCACTAAGCTTTTAGAAATATTACTGCGCTATCTTCCATCTTCTGGTTTTTACTGCTACCATTGAGAAATCTCTTTTCTGTGTGTCAGTCTTCTATTTTGGCTACTTTAAAATTTTTCTCTTGATCTACTTTGTTCTGCAATTTTACTACATGACTGTATAAAGTTTTCTTTTTTAACTGTTCACTACTGGATACGTATTGATATTCTTGAATCTAAGGATTTCTGTCTTTTAGCAATTCTGGATTAGTACCAGAATGGATAATACCTCTTCCACTTATTCTCTAGCAGTTTTTTTTTCTGGAATTCAGATTTTATATAATAGGCACAGTTGATAATATTTTAATTTCTCAATGTTTCTGTTATATTTTCCATCTTTGTATCATATTACATTGTGAGTGTTCCATAGTCCTGGTCATGGATTTCTCCTCCGCCTGTTTAGTTTGCATACCTCTGTGTGCTGAGGGCACACTCTTCAGGAGTTGCAATTTATGTCAGTGTTCATCTTGATCCTTGCTTGCACTGCACAAAGCTTTTCTCCTATCTGTTACCTTCATGAACTATTCAAATTCAGACTCTAGACAAGCAGGAATCTACAGATGCTTCCATAGAAAGATGCTTACTTCTACCTGCATTTTTACTCATAATTTATAAGAACTATGTTTCCGGATTTTCAAAATTACTCTTATCTTTTTCCTAGCACAAATATGTATCTATTTTTCCAATGTTAATCAGTATAGCATTTAATTATAATGACAAATTTTGCCAAATAGTCTATTATTGTTTTGAGTTTAGAATTTTACGATAGTGGCTTTCAGTATTTTCTGTCATTTCATAGCATTTACATAGAATTTTGGACACATTGCAATAAATGTAAGAGGAAGCATGGTGACGTAGCATTTAAAAACAACTGGAGAAAGATTTACATATTATAAAATTTACTGTTTTGAAGTGTTGAAGTGTTTTTACTATATTCATAGGATTATTTAACAAATGCCAGTAATTTTAGGATAACTTTAATCTTCCATAAAAGAAATTCCATAAACAATAAAATTCACCACCCAATACCTCCTCCCGAAGTCCCTGGTTATATCTAATCTACTACTGCTTCTGTGAATTTGCTTGTTCTGGACATTCATATTATTGATTCATACAATACATGGCTGTTCATGCTGTCTTCTTTCACTTATTATTTTGTAATATGTGTCAGAACTTCATTTATTTTACTGTGACTAATACTCCATTTTACGATGTAGTACGCTGAACAGTGCTACCCTTCCAAAGTATCCACACTGCACTCTAATCCCTGGAACTTGTGCACGTGCCTTGAACAACCGTTAGTATAAACATTGTAAAGACTCTGCAACTGAGGATTCCATTTATATTAACTACCAAAAAACCCCATAAAGCACCTAGGAATAAATTTAGCCAAGGAAGTGAAAGATCTCTACACTGATAATACATTGATGAAAAAATGGAAAAATATTCTGTTCATGGAATGAAAAATTAATATTAAAATACTCCTTACTCCCCCAAATAATTTCTAGATTCAAGAATCCCTATCAAAATGGCAATGACATTCTGCACATAAATAGAAAAAAATCCTATAATTTGTACAGAACTACAGAG
>PVKS010020922.1:0-35977 GCA_004027875.1 Aplodontia rufa | reverse complement strand
GTTCTTTAAAAATCAAAGAAATACATGAGTTTTCTTAAATATAAGCATCAAAGCCTCTATTTTTGCAAAAAGCACAAAGTTCAGGCATATCATGTGAAAGAAAAAGATCTCTTTTCCTTCTAAAATGAGAGGTGATGTGGAAATAAATTCAGGTTAGCAACATCTGTCTGAATGGGTGTAGTACTTTCCTAGTTGAGAGTTTCTTGGTTGTTTCTGATTGGGCATTTTTGTTGACCACAAATCTATCTGCTTTGGCATGCCTTTATTCTTTGAGATATAATCCCTGGATCATCTGCAGTACTTCAGTAGTCATTCAGGTTACTTGTTAAAAATGGAGGTTTCTTTTTCCCCCAAGCCAGTAGCTACATAAGCCCCTAGTCTGGTAGTACACTTACGTGGGAATCGCTATCAAGCCTCTTCTCAGGACTGCAGGATTTCTATCCTTATTTTCACTTGAATAAATCCTGATTTTTTTCAAGCTTACTCTTTCTCATCTGTTGATTTCATTCTTTCTTCTAATGCAAGAGACAAGAGTCCAAAAAGAAGGTACTGGGATGTGCTGCAACATTATAGCAGCAGAGACTGAAAATCGGGTTTCACTATCAATTTTTATCATATACAGCAATTATTGGTATTTGTTTATCTTTTTTTTCCTTTGGTTTTTAAAGAACAATAGATTCTTTAAAGGCAAGAATGTATCCGAGCATAATTAGGAAAATTGACAAGAGAGTTAACTTGTACCAATTCAGTACTCAGTTGGTTTCTAGGTTTCAAATGAGCTATAAAGTGAGAATTCTGTGGTGAAGCTTATGTCCTTGGAATGGTCTTTTTTTAATTTTTATTTTTGGTGACAAAAATCACCTGTACTATTTGTCTTTCTAATCCAGAATTGTCAACTCATATCAGAAATGTCCATTATTACAATGGAGCAGAAAATTTAGCATGGGCTGTCCTATTTAAGCAATTTGAAAATCGTAAGGAAGGCTGAGAAATCTCACATAGGATATTCAAATGTCATGAGAGATCTCCTGATATGGTGTGGCAGTAGTTAATGGCTGGGTAAAAGAAAGAAATAGCATTTGAGTTAATGGCTGAGAAAAGGGAAGGAGGAAGTTGCTATCACGTATTTAACTGAGATGGAATTTGACTACACCATTTACACAGGCCGACAACACAATGGCTTTGTGAAATTGGAAATAAAGAAGAGAAAGTATATTTAAACAATGCATTTTAGCAGAACTTGATTCTGATATCTCATGTCTCTAAGGACCAACTTCAATGAAAATATTCCCACAGATTCATCGTAAGTCTGAAAAAACTTGGGGACAAAGTATGACACTGATGCTGCACAAAATTCCAGATGTGTACAGTTTCAGCGGTCACATACTCAGCCTCTGTGAAAGAGTCCATATTTATTCAATGCTTTATTTTCTGTGATAAATCTGATCAAAATAGTCATCTGAAAATACCTCTACCATCCAGGGGAAAAGCAGTATGATTAAAGGTCAACAGTACTCAGCCTGCATTGCCCGTGCACCTTTCTGGATACGTAGGGATTGCACATGCATTAAGTTGATCATTTGTGCCAGGGCCATCTCAGGGATGAGTCTTTTAGTCACTGAATAACAAAAAAGATAACCATCATTGTCAAACGTTAACCATGTACTGAAAACTCCTAAATTCATTCAGTTCTCACGGTAACTATGTGATGTCAATACTATAAGTATCTTGATTTCACAGAGGAAAACATGCAACACATGGAGGGGCTAAGTAATTTGTTCAAATAGTGGGGTCAGAATTTAAACCGTGGCAATTTGGATCACATTCTATGATCATAGTGCTCTAATTCTACTATACTATTTATATCATATTACATTATACTATACTATTCTATGTTGTTATACTATCCTGTACCATATTGTACCATACCATACCATATCATACTTTACTATATATTTTTGGGTTTCTATTGTTTTTATTTTTTTCTTTTAAGAGAGTAGGACAGAGTGAGAGAGAGAGAGAGAGAGAGAGAGTCAATTTTTTATTTAGTTTTTTCACAAGGCTTGTGTTGCTCTGAGACTATGTTCTGAAAGTGGTGCTGGGGTTTGAACTTGCATACTTGTGCATGCCAGGCAAGCGCCTTAACTGCTGAGCCACACTCCAGCCCTTGTTTTTTATATTTTATCAGAGCTTTATAGTTATACATAGTAGTTGAGTTTATCCCAACAAATTCACACATACATAGAATTTACTTTCAGTTCTTGATTTCTCCTTATCCTTCCCCCTATTCATTTCCATTGATCTTAATTATTTCTTTTCTTCCACTGGTTTGGGGGTTAGTTTGTTCTTCTTTGGGGCTTTGAGGTAGAGCATAAAGTTATTTATTTGACATCCGATTTTTTTTGAGAGAAAGAGATGTGAGAGACAGAGAGAGAGAGAGAGAGAGAATCAGTTTCATTTAGTTTCTCATGTGGCTTTTATTGCTCCAAGACTTCATTGTGTAGGTGGTGCTGCGGTTTGAACCCGCGTACTCATGCATGCTGGGCAAGTGCTGTAACTGCTGAGCCACAGTCCAATCCCTGAGATCTAATTTTTAATGTAGGCATTCAGTGCTATAAATTTTCTAAAAATTTTAGAACTGCTTTCATACTGTCCAAGAGATTTTGATATTTTTTATCTCTGTACTCATTTGTTTCTAAGAATTTCTTGATTTCTACTCTCATTTCTTCTTTGATCCATTCTTCATTGTAGGGAGTATTGTTCGTTCTTCATGAACTTATCTGGTTTGTACATCTTATTTTAGTTCATTGAACATTTTAATAATCAGTATTTTCTAATCTTTCTCTGGGATTTGGTCCATGTCATTATCAATGGGATCCTTTGCTGGGGTATTGTAGATTTGGGACACAGGGAGATTTATTTGCTATTTAAGTCAGCTTTTTCACTGTCGTGACTAAAATACCTGAAAGAACAATGTAGAGGAAGAAAAGCTTATTTGGGGGCTCATAGTTTCAAGAGTTTTCAGTCCATAGACAGCCAGCTCCATTCCTCAGGGCTGGAGGTTAGAAGGGTGTGGTAGGAAAGTAGATCAATACATGACCACTGGATTAGGGAGTACTGTCAGTCATCTGGAGTTTTGTCCATTAGACCGGACTGGTGCACTCCCAGCGTGGAGCTGCTGCAGAGATCTAGGAGTCCAATTCCATAAAGTGGCTCTTAGGTCCAATCAGGCTCAGAGGCTTTGTTGGATAGTATCTGCTTTGGAGAGTTTAGATGGACCTGCCCCTAGCACCTGGCACTTGACAATTTCTGATGGAAATGTGGGTCTCAGGAGCCTCCCAAGAATCCCAGTCTTGGGGCAGGTCCCAGTCTGCCCTTCCTGGGCAGACTCCTGGCCCACTTCAGCCGATGACAGGAGCTACCAAACCTAAAGGAGAAGGGCTTTGGGCTCAGCTTTGCCCTTAAGACAAGGATCTCTCAGGGTACAGTCTTCTTCATGCCTGTTTTACTCACATTCCACCAGGCACACCATAGGCCACATAAAAGGTGTCTGCCAGAATAGCTTGGCAGTGTTTGCTCTGATCATCTGCCTCAAGCCCCAAGGTGACTCTGCCTCAGCTGTACACAACCCCTTAATGGAGGAGGCAATGTCCACCAAAGTTCTGTCTGACAAAGTCCAGGCTTAGGGATGAACTAGGCAAAGCCAGCCTTGGAGATTGACAAAACCATCCCTTCTAGGAATTGGCTGTGCTTTAGAAATTATATGTATCGTGAATTTGCTCAAACTGGAAACTCTCTGATTGTTATGAGAATTATATTGCTTAGACATCTGTTGCGGATTGTTGAGAAGGATACTTGTTATAACACATATAGAAATCATGGAAAACAAAGCTATACTTGCTTTAAAACAAAAGGATATAGAAATCAAAATAATTAGAACAAGGAACAAAGAAACAATATACATGAAACATTTACCAATATCATCCTGAGTGCTCACATTATATTGTGAACTTCAAGTGAGAAAGGCACGTGTTTACCTTTCCTGTTGTTGCAGAGGATGAGCTTTAACTCCCTAGCAGTAAATAAGACATGTTTACGCTTTTTGTCTTTGCAGAGTTTAGGCTTTAACTTTTTAGCCCATAGTTTAGGATGCACATATAACTTTATAGGATTGACATTTATAAAACCTAGGATAGCTATGGAATATCTAGTAAGGTTACTATAACAAAATAGTTTTTAGATCTAGGAATTGTAATAGCCTATTTCATAGTCTAGCTAATTAAGAAACTTTTCAGTTATACTAAGATAGGGCTTCTAGACTAATGCAGTACAGTGAGCTTTAAGGCTTCTGTCGCTCCCCGCAGCATTCCGGAGCTGGGAGCGGGCGGAAAGACCCAGACCTGGGCAGTTCCCCAAGGGGCCTAGTCAGGAAGGGTCGGGGATCCGGGAACAAGGGGGCGAACGCCAGTGGCCTGAACGTGGGACCTGCATCTTCTACCGCTGCTGATTTCTCCGACGTCTCTGCTGATCTCTCCGGTTCTATGCTTTTTCTCTGCTTTCCTCCTTCAGGACAGGGCTGCTTTCCTCCTCGCTGCCTTCTTCTCTGGTTCTATGCTTTCCTCCTGGCTGCCTTCTTCTCTGGTTCTATGCTTTCTTCCTTCAGGACAGGGCTCCTTGCTCTACCTGACTAGTCACTACTCTTTATCCATTACAACAACCAATAGGGGTACAGTGCAAACACATTTATCCAATTGTAACAAATGAGTGGCCAAATAGCTTAGTCACGTGGTCAGGCAATTTGCTAATTACAAACCAGCTGGACCCATTAGAGTTGTTTACCACCAATTCTTTTACAAGCCAGCTGGGCCTCATGTTGGGGGATCCCAACAGCTTCTCTTATCTAGTGAGGTAATAGTTTGCAGAAACATCTAAAGGAATTTAGGGAGACAGAATTTGGTGAAGTGTTTGATCTCTCTCCTTTGTAAAAGCAGGTTTAAACAATATGGTCATTATGGTTGGGAAGTCGAGGGCATGAATTGTACTAATGGTTGATGCTTTAGGTTTACTGGGAAACAGAAAAGAGAATTGTACAATAAAACTGATAATGAATGCCTTGTTTGTACACCTGTATAAAAATGTCCTACGATAAAGAACAGATGGCATTTTGCTCAAGCAAGGAACTGTGTCTGCTTGCAAATTGCCCTGGAGGTTCCAGTTGTTCCTCCATATCATTCCACTCCACTTTTCCTTGGGAGACCTGAGTTCAGCTGGGGCTGGCCCCCCGGCACCTTAAGAAGCAGTGCACCCTTCCAGCACCAGTGCACAGTGCAGTCTCTGGACCAGCCAAGGTCAGGCAGTTTGCTTGATCTCACATTTTCCCATCTGGGATCTGTTTCTCTGTGTTCTCCCTCCGGTTGTGATGAATCAGTGCTACTATCAGGGTCATTGTCAGTGTTATTGTGGCAACTGGTCCACTTCAAAGTACTTTTTCTTCTTTGTTTATTATACTTAAATTTTTAAGACCCTAAGCCTCATTGAATACCCAGTATTGGATTTTAGTGAAATCCCTCTTTCATCTACCTGGCTGAGCAGCAGTACTCCCATTGCTCCAGCCTGAGTCACATGACTCAAAAGTCAAAGTATTTTATACATTATATTACAGTACCCCCTCACTCTGTTGAAAATGCATTGTTCCCACAAAATTTCCATAAGATTAATTCCCACCTGCTCTGATAATGAAATTTAGAGAGAAAGTGCAAAATTAAGGATTATAAATTGCCTGAAATATTTTAATCCTGAGAAACTTGGGATTTTCATCATTATTTATCATTAACTCAACAAAACAATTATTTTTTAAAAGAGGAAGAGTGAGAGAGAGAGAGAGAGAATGAATTTTATTTAGTTTTTCATGTGGCTTTCGTTGCTCAACACTTCATCGTGTACGTGGTGTTGGTCTTCAAATCTGTGTCCTTGAGCAGGCCAGGCAAGTGCCGTAACTGCTGAGCCACAGCTCCAACACCTCTACACTCAACAAACATTTCTTTTTTCTTTTCTTTTTTTCTTTTTGAGGACAGTAATCGAGAAAGACAGAGAGAGACAGAGAGACAGAATAAATATTTATTGAGTTTTTCACATGGCTTTCTTTGCTCTGACTTAGTTGTGTACATGGGTGCTGGGGGGTTTGAACCCATGTACTCGCACATTCCAAGCAAACACTGTAACCACTGAGCAACCGCTCCAGCCCAACAAACATTTCTTGAGCACTTATTTTGTGCTGGATATTGAAGACAGACTGATTATACCAGAAGACGAAGACAAACAAGAGCTTGACATTCAGGGATCTAAGAGAGGCAGGTGGGACAAGTTGATCATAAACAAGGAAACAGAAAACATCAGTGCTGTGAGAAAAATGAGGTGATGGATGATTTTTGTTTGGATCTTGGTGGATTGAAGCGGCTGCTCTGGGGTAAGAACATCAAGAGAAAGGGACTAGCAAGCACACTGTGAAAGTCAAGTATTGCTTGGCATTTGTAATTAATAGCAGAGAACTTTGAATCACAAGTTGGGACTCATTTTGGGAAGGCTTAATATACATATAAATGGGGATGGAAATTAGTCTTGCTTCTTGCCCCAGTTCTATGAAGCAGAACTCTAATTAGCAGAAGGGGGAGGTCAATGACTTGTCCCACATGAATATGAGACCCATTTGTTTTAATAATAATGTGTTTGGGGTATTATTTTTCTGCCTAAATAAGCAATGAATTTGCATATGAATAGCTTAATAATGTCTAAGCATTGCATTTGTGAATATATAATACCATTTTTATTAGGCAAATCATTATGAATACAAAACCTTATCATAAAACTGGTAATATCATTTACAGCTAATTGAAATTATGATTAATGTAAATGTAAGTTTATACAGATTTATATTTTGATCCCATAATACAAATTATGATTAAATTAAATATTGAAAAAATGGTGGGGAAGAACACAATTCATTGAAATATTAGGAGAAATGATCTCTAGTTAGTAGAACTTTTGATTTAGATTTTCTAGATTTGGATAATGTTTAGACATAAATTAACTGTCCCAAAATAGGGGAGGTAAATATGTTAAGGGAACCTGCATAATGAAGCAAAAAATAAAGTAATATTTTGAATAACTTCTAATAATAAAAGTTATTCTAATTTGCTTTCCTTTGCTTAACATTTTATTTTACATACATCTATCACTTTCTAACATATTATGTAATTTATGAATTTCATGTTTATTTTTGTTGATTTATTTCTATTCTAAAACATAACCTACTTTAATCACAAAATAACTGGCTAATTTGTCATTATGTGAAGCCTAGAACATTTCTTTTTTTAAAATAATTTTATTTAATTTTTCTTGTGGCTTTCATTGCTCTGAGACTCCGCTGTGTATGTGGTACTGGGGTTTGAACTCGTGTACTTATGCATGCCAGGCAAGCGCCTTAACCACTGAGCCATCACTCCAGCCTCTAGACCATCTCTTGACAATAATAAATATTATAATTTGAATCTCGAGTGTCTACCAAAGGCCCATGTGTTAAAAGGATTTTCACCAACCTGTGGACCAACAGGGAGAAGGTAGAACTTTATGGAGGTATGGCCAAGGGGCAGAAGTTAGGTCATATGGGGCATGCCCTTGAAGAGGATAGAAGGGAAAATTGGGGTCCTAGACCCTTTTCTTTCTTTCTCTCTTTGCTTCTAGGTTGTCATGATGTGATCAGCTTTTTGGCCACATACTCCTATCAAGATGAGAAATCATGCAAAGTTAGCCAAATGTAGAGAGTCAAGGGTCAAATGTTTTCCCTCATTTGTGGAGGCTGGAGCTAATCCCAGGCCTGTGTGAAAGGTAGTCAAACTCATGTATTAGACCCAGCAAAGGCGTAGCAACACATAATCTAGGGCAATTTTAGATATGTAGTGGGAGGAAGAGGGAAGGGTTATGTGGGAGGATGGGAGAGGGAAGGAGGATAAGAGGGGATCTAGGTGGTAATTGTGGTTTAAGAGTATGTGCATATCATATTGTTACTTTCTATGCATTTATTATTGTACAATAACACAACTTGTTAATAAAAATAAAAAAAAAAAGTAAGGTCTCTCTCCAGGCCCCAAAACAAGGGATTCCACTGACTGAGGACTGAAATTCCTGAAAATGTGAACCAAAATAAATATACCTTTCCTCCTTATAATTTCCTGATTATCTCAGGTATTTTTTTACAGTGATAGAAAACTCATTAACACAATAATCAGAACTAATTGTATTAATCAGTTCTTAAATTCATGGATAAATATAAAGATAAATGGATATGAATCTTTTTTGAGACAAGGTCTCACTATGTTTATCTGGTAAACTAGCTTTTAATGGTTGAAACTTTCAGTAAAATATTTTGAGGTCCACATTTTAGATAGTAGTAATGGTAGGCCATGTTCTTTTAATCTGTAATTTTTTTTTCAATTTTTTTTAAATAAAGAGAGAGGGACAGTGAGAGAGACAGAGAAAGAGAGAAACAATTTTATTTAGTTTTTCACATGGCTTTAGTTGCTCCAACACTCAGTTGTGTACGTGGTACTGGGGTTTGAGCCCGGGTCTCTTCCTTGCCAGGCAAGCCCTGGAACCGCTGAGCTCCAGCCCCCATTAATCTGTAATTTTTAATTGGGATTATTTAATTCAATATCAAACTTTTAGCAAAATAAAAGTAAATATAATACTGGGTTAAATGCTACTAAATACATTTTCAAAGTTTTACTTTTAAGTGACTCCTATAGAAATTGTATGAAAATTGTGCTGAGAGAAAAACATAAGCTTCCTTTTTGTGATTTTGATAAACTAAAATGACAAGCTATGTTAATTTAGTTTAACATAATTTGCAACCTGGAAGTTTAATTCTGTGTTATATTCATGAACATGCACACACAGAGAATTTTATGTATAACACAGGAGGGAAGGTAACAGGAATGGAAATGGATATTTTCATAAATATACTCTCTGAAATGTTTAAACTTATAATCTTTGGTTTATAAAATTTGTACACAATTTATTTAACATGTAAACAATCCCATTCTTGTCTTCTATGTCAGTGCACAAAACACAGACTTTATTTAGAATCAGCACAGTTCTTAAATTTCAAAATTTTTGAAATTTATAAATGCTTTTTTTTTAAGTTTTTTACATGGTTTTTATTGCTCTGGGTTTTGAACCCGTGTACTCACACATGCTGAGCAAGCACAGTAACTGCTGAGGCACCACTCCAGCCCCTAGATCTATTTTTTAAGTAAAATCAGAACCCAATTATGTTTAACTTTCCATTGTATCACAATTTTTCATTAAAAACATTCTAGAGAGGATGAAGATGTAGTTCAGTGGTCGAGCACATGCTTGGCATGCACAAGGCCCTGGATTCAATCACCAGCACCAAAACAAAACAAAACAGAAAAGAAAAAAGAAGATTCTCTATCACATCATTTTAAAGGGTTACTTAATACTCTATTGTGCGACCTATAACATGATTTATCTATTCAATCTCATATTGTTAGAAATTTAAGTTGTTTCTAATTTCACTCTATTATAATTATGACCCCAATGAACATCCCAGAATGATAGTAGTTTTTCCAGTCCTTTTAATTATTTTCTTTGGATACAGTTCTAAATATGGGAGCACTCTTGGAGGATTTTCATGCAATATGCCAAATCTCCCTTCAGAAAGGTTACATCAATTTTTTTTATTAAAAAATTATTTGTTGAACAAACAAGTGCTTTAATTCAAACACAGTAGAATTTATATGTAGAGATATAAATACCAGAACATGATATGTTAAATTACAAACTACAGAACACTTGTCACAAATAGTGACTGGTACTTTAACTTATTATTTTCCATCTATAAAGAATATAAATGTCTTTTACAGAACTATTTTATCTACACAGATAAAATGAAGTTTATCACACTCTGTTAAGACCACAAACAATATTTTTGTTGCTACTGTTCTATAATGATTGCTTCTTTAGAAAAAGCAAGTTTGGGGTTATATTTTAGAATATATACATGAATCTTCCACTTACAGATGTCAGATAGTGGACTTAACCTTCATAATTGAGTGAGCCAATTCTTTATAATAAATCTCATTTTTATCTTTATCTATCATCTATCTATCTAGAGATAAAAATTGGCTACATTTCTCTGAAGAATTCTGACTAAAACAGATTAAAGGGGCGTAATATGTACAATTTGCTTAAATATCTTCTAAGATATAGCAGAAGCTTAGAGGATATATTAAGGATGAATCATACATCAATTTCCTGTGACTCATGTTGATTATTGATAAAGGAAACTAGTGTATGTATATTTAGTATGTTAGCCTGAATCTTTTCTTGCACATTGCTTCTGGCTATGTGCTCAGTTTTAAAATGACATAAATAAATATGGTAATTTGATTTCAGATTTCTTTCTTTTCTGTGAGCTCTTGGTTAACTCTCCTGGCAAAGTATCCAGAGCCTAACATTAGAGTAACATAATTTCCTGTGTATGATTATGTTTCCAAATATCAAATTGGGTGAAAAGAGAAAGCAACTCATGTGCCATAGATAAATATTTTGTAAAAGCCATAGAGATAACCCATTGATCACAAATTTAATCCCTGTAATATTTTAGGAATGTAATAAAGATCATGCAATGAAAGCCACAGTATAAACCAGAACCAGAGATAGTTATTCAAATATTAATGAAACTATAATTATTGAACTATTTACAAATTATTTGCTATTTAGTACTCTTAACTGTAAAGACAAACCAAATTTAAATGGGCTTAAGCAAGCACGGAAATTATTGTTATGTAATGATGAAATCTAGGTCTTACGTATTTTTTCATGAATGTCTGGGTCAAGGGCTTCCAAGACCTTAATTAATGAACACTTCCTCATTCTTATTGAGAATGCCCTCCTCTGCTCTCATTTTATGTTTATCATCAGCCAAGTTCATTCCACAGAGTGGACATTGATGCCCCCAGCAGCTCCGTGGGTGCACACCACCAGCTCTTCACCTTCTCCTTTCTTTGGAAGCACCTCTAGGTTACAGGCTTAAATTAGGCACAACTATGGTGACAATCGTGTAGTTAAATATGGCCAGTTCCAACAAGACCACATAGACTTAAAATAAGGAAGGTACTTTAGAAGGAAAATCATGGTGCATTTATTAAAAGCTTTCATTGTTGTGAGGCAGTGAGTATTTGCCTGTTATCTTATATTCCTCTTCCCATATACTTAAAATCATCTTTAAGTTACTTATAATACTTAATACAAAGTAAATACTGTGTAACTAGTTCTTATATTATTTGGGGTACATACTGGTCAATCTGAATTGTCAACTGGATTAGATTAAGATACGTCTAAGTTTAAGAGGTGTCTAAGATTAAGAGTGTTCTGGACATGTCAGTGAGGGTGTTTCTAGGAATGATTGGCATGTGGGATAGTGAACTAAAGCAGAGACCCACCAATGTGTGAGTATCACTGTCGAATAGATTGGAGGCTTGGAAGAAATAAAAGTCAGAAGAACAAGGAAGCAGCAGCAGATGTAAGTCCAACTCTTCTTGAACAGGTTCTTGATTGCCTCTATGGTCTTTTGAGGACATCAGACTCCAGCTCCTTCACTCTTCCCAAGCAGACCCTTCCAGTGATTCTGTATGGAGTTTCCAGGCCTTCTGGCCAGACTGAGATAACATCTTGATCCCTGTGTTCTGAGGTTTTAGCATCATGGACTGGGCAGCTATTGGTTTCTCCAGGTCTGCAGTCTGAAGGCCAAAATTGTGGGACTATCCCAACTCTGTTTGTATAAGGTGATCTAGTAAATCCCTTTATATATATCCTGTTCTACTGGAGAACCCTGAGGAAGACGGAATACTGACAGGAAAAAAAAGTCTGTACATGTTCCATTCAGAAGAATTTTTTTCCCAAATAGTTTTGATCTGCAGTTCATTGAATCCTTGGAGCAGAATCTGTGGATTCAGAGGACTGACTACGTAATGCTCACTAACTACTGTCAGCAACAACTATGCCAAGTATCCAAGTATCTTACATTCACAGCTTCATTCCATGCTCAAAATAAATCCATAGGCCAGGCCTACTATCCTCATTTTAACCAGAAGGGAAATGAATAACATTCCAAAATAAATATAGCTTATGATAGTGACCAAACCCTCAGAAACCTGATTGTGACCCAGAATATTCTTCCCCTTCATTTAACAAATGTACCCTATTTCTCTTCAATGCATGAGCTTTGAATTCAACTGTTGAACATGATGCGTTCACTGTTGCTGTTCAGTATGTTATAGAAAAAATTTAAAGAGTGTTCTCCCTCGAGATCCCAGACTGTGACTTTTCTTAGTGAATATCATCTAAACATACATCACTAAACATGCATAGCTATGTTAGGTCCTTGGTGACTCTTATGCACCTACTTCTTTGTTCTAATTCTCAAAGGAGTTCAACATTCAGCGGACTACCACATGTTCTTCAAAGAAAGTATGACCCTGATCAAAGGGCAGGGCTGCTGAGGATAGACCTCAGATGGTCGAACTCCAGATGGTCTTGTCAAAGAATGCCATCAATGTTCAGGAAAACAAGATAAAGTGTACACACACACACATACACACATACAACATATATAATATATATATATATATATATATATACATATATAATGTGTATATATATATATATATATATGCAGTTTTTAAGAAATTTCTGAGCAAGAAACAGGAGATCAATTGTAGAAAGATAAATCTTTAATGAGAATGACATTAGAGGATCAATCTATTTCAAAATTAAATTAACCAATGAAATAAATTCTGAAGAGCCTCAGTTTAGTGTGGAAGGACTCATCATGTCCTACCCTCCCTTCCTCTCATGGGGTTTTCTTGACTGTTGTGGAAGTACTGACTCATCCTCATGAACAAGTGTTCTTCATTGAAGACCCTACTCCTGCCTGAGTCCTCCACACCATCCTGCTTACATTCTTCCTCTTCTCACAACTATACCTTTCCATTGGTGTCTACATCCTCACTCTGCTCTGTACTTAAAAATAATTATTAATTATTTATAAACCAATTAGTCTATTTTGTTGAACTATCATCTTCCATAAAAATACATGTTTCCATAAAGAAAAACTGAGGAGGTGAAGGATTTTAGGTATCAGGCTGCTGCTATGGCTTAGATATGAGATGTCCCCCAATGGTTCCTGTGTTGCAATGTGCAAAAATGCAAGAAAGTTTAGAGGTAAAATGATGAAGTTATGAGAGCCTTAACCTAATCAATGCATTTATCCTCTGATACAGATTAACTGGGTGGTGGTTGTGGGCAGGTAGGTTGTGGCAGGAAGAGGTGGGTAATTGGAGGCATGCTTTTCCAATATATATTTTGCTCCTCTTGAGTAGGCGCTCTCTCTGCTTCCTGGTGTTCTGAGCTGCGTTCCTCTGCCACACCCTTCTGCCATGATGTTTTTACTCAGAACAATGAAGGCCACCCTCTATGGACAAAGACCTCTGAAACTGTGAGCCTTGAAATAAATGTTTCCTCCTAAAATTGTTCTTTATGAGGTCTTTAGGTCACAACAGCAAAAAAAGCTGACCAAAACATCTGCCTTGCTTCACATGAAACCAAACCCAGGAAAAGTCAAGGAGTCTGATGGTGTACCAGAATGAGGCTGGGAATAAAATAGCAGATGATGGCAGTGGTTTTAGTTTAGAAAAAGAAATGGGTGAAAAAGACTAGGTAATTTCTAATATTATTATTCTTCATATTCATGTTCTTTCTCTGTATGTAATATGAATACTGGTTAAATATAAGCATATAGGATCCTTAAAATTTTCTACTTTTTAAATTCTTGTTAATATATAAGGTTCTGAACTTAAGTAACCAAAAAGACTTGCTATTGATCCAGGGAATGCTACTTATAATAATGCAAGAGTAACTAGATTGTCACCTAACACATAATGATGAATAGAGTTTCCCGTGTGCTGGCTTTGAAAAGAGGTGAGGGTCACACCTGACAGAGGTCACTGTAAGAATCATTAGGATAGAGGGTGTGATGGGAAAAAAAGTGGTGGAGAGGTTATCATTGCAAAACAGCAGTGAGTTCTAAGACGAAATGACCTAGAATGTGTACATTGAGACATGAGATGGGACTGACTGCTCAGAACTGTTCATCAACTCACAGCATTTATGTCACACTTTATATTTGGCGAAGTTCCTTCAAATCCATTTAATTAATTTGTTTTCACAAAGGGATGAGGAAGTATTAATACCCTGAGTTAACAAAATAAGGTTTGCTGAAGTAAGTGATGTGAATTTTTGTGGCTTGCACAAGATCATAGAAAAAAATGAATAGATCTGCACAGCATCCAAGCTTATGACTGCTGGATATGCTTCTGACAGTAATTGTGATTATACTGGCTAATTATGTTGTATGTTATGTTTTTCAAACACTTAAAGATAATGTCTTTTTTGAATTTCACCAATGCAGAGTTCTAAGTAGAGGGAAGTACTAGCTAATATGCATACATAAGACATTTTAAAATTATGTGGGTCATAGAAACAATAAGGACAGAATATGGCATTTGACATCTCCCTCCAAAATGTAAATTCATGTAGACAGATACAAAGCATTAGTCTTTTTCTTTTTAAATATGCCCTATCTTCTAAGCCAAGATGTAAACCAAAAGGTCTCAAGCTATTTTAGTCAGCTTAGTCATTGCTGCAACCCAAGGACTGAATAAGAACAATTTTAGGAAGAAAAGTTTATTGACAGGCTCATGGCTTCAGAGGTTGCAATTCACAGAAGGAGGTAAGGCTGAATATCATGGCTAAAGGCATGGCTCCATGGAGCAGAGAGAGAAACACTACCCCCAAAGCAAAATATATATCCCACAGGCAGGCAATCCCCCAGTGACCTACCTCCTCCTACATCTGCCTTCCTACAGATAACGGTTAATCCCTATCAGGTGATTAACTCACTTATTGAGTTAAGGCTCTCTTAACCCAATCATTTTACATTAGTCTTCCTGGATTGTCTCAAATGACCTTTAAGGAGACATCTTTTTTCCAAACCATAATACAAGCTTTTAGTCAGGTCTAAACATCTGTAGACTGAGTAGTCTAGGATATGTTGTTCCTTATATATTGAAATAACAATGCATAGATCTAACAGAGAAGTTCTTAGCTGCATTGAATTAGGTAAACCTGCTTATATAATTACATATAATTTTATAGGTAAGCCTAGTATTTAAATTTTATCCCACTTTATCCCTTCTACTCAGGACTGATTCACTAACAAAGCTGACAATACCCTTGCTTGTAAAGCAAGTAGGCTTGAGAAGTTAAAGTTCTGGAAAAAGGTCTTATGATTTTATACACTAAAAGCAATATGTTTTAAGCCCATTGGTCACACAGAAGTGGAAATGAATGCCTGAATTATGTCCTGAAAAGAAATCACAATCTCAGAGGAAGAGTCTGACATGAATGAATAGAGGTGTCTGTCAGAATCACATGAGAAGTGCAAATGGAATCATGCAAATAAAAAAGCCATCATTCCAGATCTTCAGCTCAGGGTGAGTAAATTAAAGTTGGGAATTTCTTATTAAACACAAAGGGAAAAGGTGTCATAATATCACGTATAAAGACAGATTATTTTGACTTTTTTTTAGTAGACTGAATTTAAAATTTAAACCTTAATTCCTATGGAAGAACAGATAAGTTTTAAGCAGCATGACTATTCAACTATGACCAAAAGGTGGTGGTATTGCATAGGCAATCTAGCCTTGACTTTCACATTTACAAAGTTTCTCAAATGAAGACATGTCTAAAACAGAGGCAGGTGTCCGAGAAAATTATTATAGTCCTAAAATGAAATGAAGCAAATGAACAAGGCCATAGTACAAATTTTCAGCGGTATAAATTTTTATGAATTTTTTCAAAGTTTAGTGTACATTTTTATAAATTGAGATTAAGGATACTGTATTTAGGTTAAATATCACAAAACTAATTTAACTAAAATGAAATATGCTATGGCATGTATCCTGTCTTTTATTGATATATAAACCAACAGCTTTGCCTATGACTTGAAGAGGACTTTATTCATAATTGAATCATGTTACTGTGAATCAGGAGGTAGCTCTGAATCCAGCAGCTTGAAGGAGGTCACAAAATCTCAGGTATTCCCTGCCCCTTTGATCTAATATCAATGGAATTTATTCCAACCTTTCCAAAGGGCCTAGCAGCAGATCTGCTCTAGTGACAGTGAAAGGTTACAGCAATTCAAATTTTCATCCTAACACCATATCAATAAAAATGTCCATATTCCAGAAATAACAATAAATATCATTTTGTGTTTCAAAAAGTAGGGGGATCATTATTTAGGTCAAAAAGGATTTACTATCTAAAAGAGAAAGTCTTACAAGGTAATAATATTGCATCCGGAATAAACACATAGATATTAGCAAGAGACTTGCAGGAGTTGTGCATATTGTAATAAATCTCAACTCTCTCTCTCTCTTTCTCTCTCTCTCACACATACATACACACATTCTTGAGTCTTCTAAGTCAAGAGGTAAGAAATAATTCTAGCACATAAAACCTTGAATCTATCATTCATATGTCTGAAAACATTTGGTGGCTTCTACTGATTTATAAATAGTTTAATATGAAAATCTCATTTTTGCCCACCTTTATTTTTTATTTTTAATATTTTTTTAAAGAGAGAGGAACAGTGAGAGAGAGAAAGAGAGAGAGAGGGAAAGATAGAATCAGTTATTTTTTAAAGAGAGAAAGACAGTGAGAGAGAGAGAGAATCAATTTTTATTGAGTTTTTTCACATGGCTTTCATTGCTCTGACACTTAGTTGTGTACGTGTGTGCTGGGTTTTGAACCTGCGCACTCACACATGCCAGGCAAGCAACTTAACAACTGAGCCACCACTCCAGCCCCGAGAGAATCAATTTGATTTAATTTTTTTTTTTTTTTTTTTTGCATGTGACTTTCATTGCTCTGAGACTTCGCTGTGTACGTGGTGCTGGGTTTTGAACTTGTACACTCACGCATGCCAGGTAAGCAACTTAACTGCTGAGCCACCTCTCCAGCCCCATCTGCTGACCTTCCTTGATTCTTCAATTATAATTGTTGCCTGCTTTCCCATCTCCCAGTTATAGTGCAGTGTATTCTGTGCCTTACACAGAACCATCTTTTGCACCTTCTTACTTTTCAATCACACAGTGTAAATCATTTAAAGAAAACCTGTATGGAAAGAGGTAATCTAAGCAATTCAGCAGCATTTGTGTATCAAAATAAAATAAAGCAGGGATTTTCTCACTCCTCATGTGCTTTAGTCAGCTTTTGCACTGCTGTGACAAAAAAGACCTGACTGGAACAATTTTAGAAAAAACAAGTTTATTTGGGGCTCACAGTTTCAGAGGTTTCAGCCTGCAGATGGTCAACTACATTGCTCTAAGGCTGAAATGAGGTGAACATCAAGGTGGAAGACTGAGGCAGAGAAAAAGCAGCTCTGGATAGGGTTCCAGAGCGCAGAGAGAGGCCTCTCTCACTAAGGGCAAAATATATACCTCAAAGTCTCAATCCAAAGACCCACTTCTTCCAGCCACACCCTGCCTACCTACAGTTACCACTCAGTCTCTACCAGGGAATTAATGCACTGGTTAGGACTCTCATAACCCACTCATTTTACCTTTAACCTGTCTTGAATCGCTTCACACATGAACTTTTAGGGACACCTCATATCTAAAAGATAATACCATCTAGATACAGATAAGGTAAGCCCACAATTCAAGGTTTCTAACCGTTAATATATTCCCATGATTGTATGGTTTTGTGAAATTTGTAAAAGTTGTAATTCATTACAACTTTGTCTGTCTATTGAGTCTCCAGTGTGACACATAACATTTAATCACAGGGGACTTCAAAGGGTCACAAGAATTTATATGACCCAGTATGGTGAAATTGAAGTGGTATTGTATTAATTTTTTTCATTCAGTGTGCTATGTTTATGGACTTAGGAATTCTTATGTAGAATTGATTTATTTCTGATGTTCACAGTGTGAATATGGTTTCCAGGAATGTTCCCACAAACTGCTATGTAAACTCACTTATAACTGTAACATAAGTATTTGAAAACAGAGATTGCAATTGTGAAATAAATGTGTTCTGTGATGCTTCACTCCAGAAGTTTGTACTTAGGAAAGGAGAAGCAATTCTTTTAATGCACCATGCCAGAAACAAGTTTGAAACCTTAGTATAAATTTTATAATTCATAACAAAGAAACTGACAGATTTTTTTCCAAATTTGGCATTAATTCTGTAAAATTTATATGATACAACTGAAAAGATTATTTCACCAACAGTAACTTTTCTCAAGTGAAAAAAACATATTTTACCAAACATGACAGAGGAAATAATAGATTATCTTTTTCTTCTTGCTATGTAAAATGCTATTACCAAATCAGTGTTAAATGAGGATACTATTAATGAATATGAAGCCAAAAATTATAGGGAACAATCAAGATAGATGGTGTCAGTCAGTTAATTAACAAAAATGACATGTAATTTTTCTGCAGTTTCTTTTTTTTTTGTGCAATTTGTCAGATTTCTAAAAATGTGACTGTGGTAATTTATTTTTCTTTCTCTAAATGAATATTCCCTTTCAGACTTAATATTATATGTATAATTTTGTATCATTATTTCTTGAAAGGGGTTCTAAAAATTATATGATCTCCAGGCCTCACAAATCCTAGGCTATTCCTTGTCCTCAAGTCAGAAATGATTTCATTTTAATTTTCTCTGAGGCTCATAATCTACCTTTTTCTGCTACTTACTCAATCCTGATTAACATTGATGTACTCTAATTCAATGCTTATGTTAACTATGATACAGAGTTAAGAGGGTTTAATAAGGAGAGTGCAACTTTTTGACATGACCATTTTATAAACATTTGATTACAATTAATAAGCAGGCATTAAAAATTCTTGCTATAAAAAAGCATGCCATATTGCACTTACAATGAAAACCTCCAGCAATGCTTTCCACTATATCCAAGAGAAGATGGATGTTGAATCAGAACAGGTCATTGTACAGCCTGGACAACCCAACTCTTTGTCATTTTGTTTGCTATTTGAATGCCTTAAGACTAAGGCCTGGCTTCATCTCTGAAATCCTTACAATGTGGCCCATATATGTGGCAAGTGTTGGACTCTCCGTATGCCTTACTCTCCATAATCATCAAATAAAGTGAGAAATTTCAATGAAAATTTAAAATAAAAACTTGTAAAAAGGGTACCCATAAGGGACATTTTGAGGGTGGACTCTGGCTGTGAAGGATCTTTTGCATTCTCTGTCTTTCTCTCCTACATATGGAAATACATTTCTGAGTTACTTGATAGAACATTGTGCATATGCATGGATGTGGGTTGGTATTGATGATGGAGGAGGAGCTAAGGCTATGTCTCGGTGGTGGATAGGTGTGCACAAAATCAGGTGGAGAACACTGAACAGGAGATAGATTTAAGAGGAATTTACATGGGACATAAACCATCTTCATATCCTTGATAGACACTACCAATCTTTTTTCTCTGCCACATCTGTCACAGTATAGGATGGTGAAAGACGGGGGCTGCCTAGCAGAGAGACACATAGAGAGACTCTAGACTCCAAGTTCTCACCCCATGAGGTGCTGTGTTCTACTGGGCAAGGCCTGATGGGTCACACGATTGACCATGTGGGTGATAGATGGCTTTAGTGGGTGCCCCAGTAACTCCACAACATATATTGGGTAACCTAAGAGGAATATCAGTGCTTTTGCTAATGGATACCTCTAATCATGCTAGGGGAAGACTTTCGGTCAGGAAGACCTTAAAACGACCACCAGGAGAAGTAGCGGTAGGACAGAGACAGACAGGTTCGGTGACCATACCAACTTATCTATCCCACATGCAATAGGTACAAAGGACCTGAAATTTTGAGAAAGTTATGGTAGGTGTGTATGCACTAGGCTATCAATCTGCTCTTTCCAATGGATATGGTAACAAGGACCTGAAAGCTTAAGTATTTGCTAGGTTCTCTCAAGTTATGACCACTGTGGATAACTGAAGACAAAGTCTGCAATCCTGGACCTTATTCTGTCATGTACCATAGGACCATCAATTCCTGAAAATGCTAAACACAGTAGCATTCTTAACTCTACATTGCGCATACATACAGACACACACACACATGCACACACACACCAAGCTCTAACTGAATCAGTGAAGATCTTCCACCTGAAGTGTCCGGTTTTAGCTCAATTGGCCTATACTGCAATATATCACAGCCACAAATTGCAAAATCACAAATAAAGGTCTGGTACTTTTGGCATCACACTCCTTTAATGACAAGGAAGGAGAGGTGTCCTGGCAACAGTGAAAGTGAAAAGGACTGGACCACAGCTACCCTTTGCATAAAGTCTCTTCACGAATAATGGAGTATGGAAAAAAAAAACGAGCTCATGCAACTATGCAGTTGTTGAGATGTCCCTGATCCATGCCAATGCCTCTATATCCCTTAATGGGTTACTAAGCAATAAAATGAGAAAAGGCAAGCTACACATGCCCTAGGACTACATCTTTCCCTGGTGGTCAAATGTGACCCAAATAAGGGATGGGCAATGTCATACCTGGATAACAGGCAGATAGTTGGGTCCTGCACTTTGGGTATGATTATGGTGCCCTTGGGCGTCATCTTAGAATGAGAAGTGCCATTGGGTCAGCAACATTAGCCTGAACACTAGACTTGCGAGGGATTTTCAGAAAGTAGAACTGCCTCAGAGTATGAACTTTATAAGATATCTGGTCTCATAAATAGGAGTCAGTTTTCATGAAAAATATTCTAAGAGACCTGCCACTAACCATGACGGATGTTGTCTCCTCCACTGACACTTCCTTGACAGTCAACAGACATCTCTCCCCTCCTTACAACAGTTGCTTTAGACAGCAGCATGCTCTGGACTTTGTTTTAGCCTAGCAGGGAGACCTGTACACAGTGGCTAACACCTCCTGCTGTACCTGGATTAGCAGCTCAGGTATTGTAGACACAAGGAAAGAAAATTTGGAAGCAATCACGCTGGCTGCATACTGAGGGCAACTGAAAGATATTCATTCAATCACTTTAATAGCATCTTACCTGGATCACTGGATTCCTGGGCTAGGTTTCTGCTGTACTCAGTCCTATCATCCTATTTGTAGTACTCAATCTCATGAGCCTAAAAAAGTGCCTTTTAGCCATGACTCGATGATGCTGTAGTGAAGTCATATTGGTCAAGATCCTTCATCAATTTAATGAGATAAAATGTCACCACCAAATCCAGGGCAGTCATTAGGTATATGGAAGGGCTTTGCTAAGGGGAGGTACTTGGGTTGGGGAGTGATCTTCAGGAGGACAGGTCCCCAAATTACCTTGGATGACCCAGTTCTTTTCCCTGATGCTTACAGATTATATGAAGTACAAAATCGTAACATGACAAGGAAATTTCTGGACTAAACCAGATGTGTCCTTGATCCTCCTAGAATATGATACTCTGTAGTGCTTGGATTCAGTGGGCTGAGTGACACCCAGGGCATAAAGTGCAGAATGGAGAGCTTGCAGTGTCCCCTACCTGTGGTTCAGGGAGATGCAGGCAAGAATCTCTCCACTCTGGGCAGCTTTCTTGACCCTTGAGGGACTGGCGTTCCCGGGGGTTCCAGGCTTCTATTTATCTTTGCCACTTGACTACTCTTAATAAATTTGCTTTTCTTGGATTGTGTGACTATTCTGTTTCATCACACTCATGCTAGTGGTACGCTGAACTCCTGTGAGAGTTAGGAGCCTTTGTAGTTAGCTTTCTAGGTTTCCTCTTGAATTCTGTGTAACTGACTAGATGCCTTAAATGAAATGCAATATTTTATGTGTCCCACTTTCTTTAGATACAGAAACTGATATAATCATTATCATTATCATGTATTGAAGAAAAGGTTGAAAAGGTTTATGAAAAAACTGGGAGACTCAAGGAAAAGAGCTTTGTTTAGTTAATCAAAATGACAAAAAAAAAAAAAAAGAAAAGTCTGATTTTTTTTTTTTGACTGCTGGTTACTGATATCTACTCAGCCAGAATAAACACAAAATGGAATGATTCAGAAGGCTGAGATAACATAAATATTTTAATGTAATTCTTTGAACTTCAAATCAAGTTTCTAATTCGTGATTACACTATAACATTTTCCATCTCACCATATCCTTTTCCCATGGTTTGAATATTTCTTGGAAAACAATTTTCAAGATTTCTAGCACAACAGTTCTCAATCAGGGACAATTTTGTCTCCTACAGGATACCTGCAAATGTCTAGTGGCATTTCTCTTTTTAGTTGGGAAGAGAGGACGAGGAAACTATTAGCATTTAGTGGGTAGAGACCATGAATGTTATGAAATATCCTACAATGCAAAGGTCAGCTTCTGACAATTATTTGGGTAAAAATGTCAACAGTGGAAAGGTTGTCAAACGGATTCAGTAGATTACAAAGACATGAGAACTGAAACAGCACAGCAGAGCTTAGGGGATGATTGTCTGACCTAAGTGTCAATTTAATGTGACATCTTAGAATCAAGTTTTCAATTGATAACTGAAACTGTTATTTTGCAGGACATCACATCTTCCTTTCAATTTTTCCACATTTTGTACTGGTGGTGTATTATAGTTGTACATAATAATGGGGTTTGTTGTTGAATATTCCTACTGGTACACAATACAATTTGGCCAATATCCTTCAGAAGCATTTGCCTCCTCCTTGCCTACTCCCACTTCCTGGGCCCTTTCTTTTACTGATCGCCTTTTGATTATTATTATTTTTTACTTTTTAGGTTTTTATTGATTATAGGCAACTATTTAGTATCTTTGAGGTGCAAAATGTACTTTTTTGTCCTTTGTGTTCTCTTCCCCTTTTCCTTCCCATTCTTCCTCCTCTCATCCCTTCTCTTTCCTCTACTCTACTAGACTTCCTTTAGCTTGTCTTTTAATGTATATTTGAATGGCTCCTTATTAGTCCTAAGTTGCAATTTCCTTTATTTCTCTTAAGACTTTTCTGAGTAATTTACCTAATATGAAAATTCTGTTGGGCTTCATCCTTCCACATCAGCGCTTACTTACACCGTTCACATCAGTACTGCTGTTTCGCAAATGCTAACGTACAGTAAGCTGAACATCTTTCTGAGAAGCGACTAATCACAGAAGTGGAAAAATTTGGTGACTCAAGCTTGGAAACAGCTACATAAAAGAATACGGTGGCACTGTACATTTCACACACCAACCACCAAATAACTATGATCAATATTAATCAACAGTATTGATATTGAGGCTGGAGAAGTGGCTCAGCAGTCAGAGCACTTGTCTTGCATATGTACACGACTAAGTGTTGGAGCAATGAAAGTCATATGAAAAATTAAAGAATTGATTCTGTATCTCTCTCTCAGTGTCTCTGCCTCTTGAAAAAAATACTATTAATATTGCTGTGTATTTCTGATAATCTGAAAATATTGAAAAATAGTTAAATTAAAATGAATGTAAATGTAGGAAGAAAATTATCAAAATATTAGCTTGGAAAACTTTTGTGGTTACACACACATTTGAGTACTTTAAAGTAAGATGGAATTTTCTCTAGTGTGTACAATATTACAGAAGCAGTGGGTGTGTGTGTGAGTGCTTCAATTGTGTGGGCATGTACATCCACACATGAAAGACTGTATAGAAGGAATAGGAAGTGAATGAATGAGTGGTCAGTTTTAGGTAATTTCCACCAGTAATTCTAATCCACCCTAAATATAACAAAACACTCATTTTTAGTGACTGCTACTCTGAGAAAACACAAATACTATGTCTACCTTCCTTTTTCCTAAATTATATGTTCAACAAAACATCATTAATTCAGTCAAAATATAATGGCTGGCATTAAACTTACTTAACTCTAAACTGTATAATATGTAGCAGAGATTGTTTTCAAGACAGAAATTGTCATGATGGAATGAAAGAAGTCTAGCAGTACATCTGAACACTGCATTTGCCACAGGGAGATTTATATTATCATAGATGAGGAATATAAAAAATCAACATCAGTAAAGTCACTCTTTCCAGTTGCAGGAATGTACTATTTATTTGTTGAGATAAGGATTGAAACATATTTATTAACTTCCATCATATTTATATGGTATGCATTAATATTATTCACACTAAAATGTTTGTGAACATGATCAGTTCATATCTAAATTTGGAAATAAGTGATGAGTGTGTGATAGCTAGGGTTTCAGTTCTTAATTACAAAAAGAGAATAGAAAATGAACATATTTACCCTATGGAAAACACTGCTGTTCTTAGGGAAAATCTTCTACAAATGTGCTATGCAATCATATAGGGTCAAATTATGAATATTTTTTCACTTTTTTCAATGCAAGCTAAATGTATTTTAATAATACATGGAAATATTTTTTGTTTTCAGATGTATTGTGGTATTTTATAAGTCATTTAATACCCTGTGGTTAATTAAATAAACTATGGAGTTGTAGCTATTTATGAGGAGCTTTTAGTCTCAATGTTTAGCAATTAAAATGTAACAGGCCTGGTATTTGCTATGGCCTAAATGTTTATGTTTCCTGTTCCTACACTCACGCACCAAATTCTTATGTTGAAATCCCAACCCCAAGGTAATGGTTTCAGGATGTGGGCCCTTGAGGAGTGACTAAGAGCATTAGTGCCTTTATATAGAGGCCTGAGAAAGTTCCCTTGCTGTGTCTATCATGCGGGAGCATAGATGGCAATTTATGAATGATAAAGCAGGCCTTCATCAGTTAGTGACTTTGCTGGTATATTTGTCTTCAAATGCCCAGCCTCCAGAACTATGAGAAATGAACTTAACTGTTGTAAGCCTCCCAGCTTATAGTATGTTATCTCAGAAGCCTGAATGGACTAAGGCAGTATTACATGAACCCTCTGATTTATTAAATAGTATTATAAAAATACGCCTTAAATCTTACATACCATCTAGAAAAGATTTTTCATGATGAATTCACAGAGATTTCAATTTCAACCACTTATGGGATGCATTAATAAAAATAAATTATTTTGTAATCACTTTTATTGTGCTACAATTTATTGATCTTATGAAACTTTGTGCCACTTGTCTTACTTTTGCTCATTCCAATAGTCCCTGGGAAGACAGTGCTCTACGTTCTGATTATATCAATTTGACTACTTGGATTCTTCATGTAAGTAGTATCATATAATATCTGTCTTTTATTTATAAAATAAGCTTGACTTTTTAAAACCCTTAATCCCTATAAGATGTTTTCTCTGGGAACCACATTTTCTATTAACAAGACTTTATTTTAGAAATTACATATAATTAACTGAGAAAGTATAGCTTTTTAAATTCATGAAACAAAAAGAGCCCCACACCAAAATGCTTCTTTCTTGTTTGTTCATTCATCTGTTCAATGATCAGTTTAATATTTGAATGCGCATAATGTATGTCAAAACCTTAGAACTATTCTCTAGACGAGAATAAATAACTTACTAACCTTGAGCTAAATCATTTTATTGAGAATACTCTGATTAATTTGTCCTTGTATGTACTTCTCTCTTCAGTCTCTGCAATAGCTTCATAGTATGGACATAAATTATGCCAATGTCTTTTGTAAACCATCCTGCCTTTTCATTGAGGACATTAATTTATTTTAAAATGTAAGCTGATTTTTCTAATGTTATTCAAAAAGGAAATAGTCTTCATGCTATTTTGTAGAAGTAATGAAAATATAGATAAAATAAATGAGTTCACCCAGAAACATAGAATGATATAATATTTTCATTTTGAGATGAATGAGTTGTGTTTGGAGGTTAAGGAAAGGTGACCTTTTGGCCAGAAGTTGATGTCACACATGTATGTGAAATTAAAGTAATATAAACTAGATCCTCAAATTAGTAATTTGTAAATAGTTTTACAACCATATGAAGCTACATTTAAATAATTTCAAAATGTTAATTAAAATAAATTTCCAAATAAGGAATCAATTTATATTTGATAATTTCTTTCCTCAAACATAAATTGTTTAGATTGTTTCTACATTGCATTCAATAGAAAACTAAAACATAAAAGTTGAATTGTAACAGAGAAACCACAATAAGCTGTTATTGGCTGCCAGTATTCTTACTATTCCACCCTTTTCATACATAATTATACCTCAATTTTTCTTAAAAAGTGTTTGGATTTTTCCTGAACATGTGCAGGAATGAAAAGGACTAGCAGATGATGAACACAGACCTTAAGCTCTGTTTGTCTTGGGTCTTAGACAATGCCTTCTTGGACATGGGTTGGTACCTTTATTGCAACTGTCACTTTATTTGCAAATATGACCATATGAATTATTATCTATAGGGATAATTGAGCCTTAGGCTTAATCACTTGGTGCATTCAATACAATTTGGTAATTAAGTCACTAAGTTCCCAATGGTACTGAGGAACCTCTGAAATATAGAATTTTTCCTAAAGAGCAGACTCCTACTAATGCTGAACATTCACCAAAATGTTCATTTTTCAGATAATGACCCGAAGGAATCTTCATGCCCTTAGAACTGAACAAGATCATGTTTGGGCTTTAAAATCAGATGCATCCAGATTTACAGCTGGATTCTGATACTTGGAAAGATAATGTGCTCCACATTAATTCACACATTTGTAAAATTAGCAGCATAATACCTCCTTCTTACTGGCAAGATGAGTACTAAACGAGCTTTAGAATGCCTAACAGGATGAAAAATGAAACAACTTCTGCTCTTCCCATTTAGCAAGAGGCCCCAGAGCTAAAACAACAGGGAAAACATTACATCCACATTTTAAAGAATGATGTTAGGCACATTTCCAAATTGTAAAGTCCTTGAGTGCTTCGTTTAACATATGGCTATGCTCCACTCTGATATAGAAGGGGAGAGTAAGACATGTTATAAAGAAAATAAAAAGTGGTGTCATGAGTATTACATACACCTGCTCCGTGTGCTTCTTCTTCCCTTCAAAACTAAGGGCACCAGCTTAGGAAACTACTCCAAAGAGTATGTGAGTGACCGCGGGGAGAGAGACTGGATGTTCATCCACTTGCAAGAGCTATGACAATGCAAGGCTTCCAAACAGCAAGAGCAATGTGATAAGCATCTCAGGGAAATTTCATCAGCGGGTCCAGGTCTCAAAACACAGAAATCCACATCTACGTTTTCTTAGAAATTTGGGAGAGCATGGTTGTTGGAGTTCTTGATAGCACAACAAAGACAACTGAAGTATATCTACCTGGCTCTTTGTCCTTCCAGGATGAGCTGGAGAAAATATTACTGTGCTATCTATGGGGCCAGGTAAATACTTAGGAAGATAACTGAGATCTAGACACTTTGAAAGGGCCCTGTTTAAGAAGGTAGCCTGAGCCAGGTGTGCTGGTGCATGTCTGTAATCCCAGAGACTCCAGAGGCTGAGGCAGGAAGATCGCAATTCAAAGCCAACCTCAACAATTTAGGGAGCCTCTGAGTAACTTACTGAGACTCTGTCTCAAAATAAAAAATAAAAAATAAAAAGGAGGTGAGGGTGTGGCTCATTGATTAAAGCTTTGCTGGGTTTAATATCCAGAACAAAAAGAGAAAGAGAGAGAGAGAATGGAACGAGAGAGAAAGAGAGAGAAAGCATTAATGAGTGAGCCATGTGGGGTATAAGAAAAAGGACAACAATTTAATTCTATCAGTTTAATTCTCAGGGCTCACTTGGGGAGATAAAAACATAAAGAGTAGAGGTTAAAAATTTGCCTTCACTGATCTTTGAATTTTATTAAAGGCTAAGATTTTGTATCATATTTGTTTCTGGACTTTACAATCCAAAACTTGACTGTTACAAAATTGTACGTGACCGGAAAAGGAGCAAAATCAGCCTGTTCTTTGTGTAGGCCCTGTTCAAGAGCAGGGAAAGAAGTTTTGACAGATGAGAATAAGGACATGTCTTTATATTATCAAGGAAAAAATGCATATTCATTTCTAAAGTATGTCCTGTGGTTTAAGTTTTACATTAATATGCCTTTCAAAAAGGATGTGATATGGGGCTGGAGCGGTGGCTCAGCGGTTTTGGCACTTGCCTGGCAAGCACGAGGACCCAGGTTCAAACCCCATCACCACATACATAACTAAGTGTTGGAGCAACTAAGGCCATGTGAAAAACTAAATAAAGTTGTTTCTCTCTTTCTCTGTCTCTCTCACTGTCCCTCTCTCTTTAAAAAAAAAAAGGATGTGATATGATGGATTTGTTTATGAATCTGCACATGTGTGTGTATGTGTGTGTGGGTATCTGTCTTTGTTCTGTCTATATCCCAAGGGGTGAGTGGGAGTTAGCTAGAATTAATTCTCCCTATAAAACCAGTTACTACCAGTACTTGCTTAATATCTATAGTAAATTTCAATAGTTTATAAATTAATGTGATGAATATCAGATATGCTTTTTCAGTGTTGAAAAAAGTGGTGTTTAACATATGTGATTTGTCTACACATACAAAAACATGCCCACCTTCATATAATAGGTCATATAAATATGGAAGTTTACATTAGAATTATTTTGGTAGCCATTATTTTATTAGCATGTATCAATTATACACGTTATGAGGGTTAACTCTGATAATTTCTATACATGTACATAGCATATTCTGATCAAATCCAACTTCTCTTTTCCACCTTTCCTATTGAAACTCCTACCTAATTTATAGTAACCATGACTCCACTTTTGACTTGATTATTTTAGCTTCCACCTATGAGTGAGAACATGTACTTTCACACTAGACTTTTACGTATGATTTCCGAAGTTTAAATTCCAGAGTTTGTTTTATAGCTGTTGATTCAGAGATTACTTGGTCATTTGGCTCCAATTATACTCATTCTGCTCTTAGAATATTGTAGGAATAACTCAGATAAATAGTTACTGGAGTGCTTACAAAAACTGGACTTGGCACTTCATAAGGCTTATAGATCCTTTTATTTTACTACTCTGTTAATAAGTATTTATGTGTATGGCAATATGTATTGATTTCAATATAATATAGTTATCCGGGGAGACTTATAGTTCACATCCACCTCAAATTATTTGGAAGATTCTTATATTTATTAAAAACAAACATTAAGTTATGCAATGGAGCGGTGGCTTGTTGGTTACAGCGCTTGCCCGGCATGTGCAAGTATGCGGGTTCAAACCCTACCACCCACGTATAAAACTAAGCACCACAGCAACAAAGCCATGTGAAAAACTCAATAAAAATTGATTCTCTCTATCTCTCTCTCTCTCTCTCTCTCTCACACACACACACACACACACTGTTCTCTCTTAAAAAAATTAAGTTGTGTCTGACCAAGTTAAATTACTTTTATGTAGACGATTAGTCTTAGTTTGGAGGCCAGAGGATAATTTTCTTCTTTTGAAACTCTCAAGGGCAAAGTTCAAATCATTTCACTTCACTAATTATGTACCTTTGGGGAACTGTTTGCTCTGAGGTCCAAATTCAATTACAAACTAGTCCAACTTGACCCTCTTATCTTCCAATCTTTGCCTCTCACAGTTCAAAATCTAGGTACATTATTGTTCATTTAGCAACTATCTGCAGAACAATCCATATGCACCAGATGTTGTTTTCTGTAAATCAGAAATGATCTCTTGTTTGAAGAATGTATAGTCATGAAGGGAGTTAGACTAAGAGAATCACAAACAAACTATTCTGTTGAATATATGAAAAAAATCTTGAAACTCGGAAGGATGATTGAATATATCGAGCGGCTTATGGATTAGATTTAAAGGCTAATTTTTGTTAGAATCCAATGAAAAATAACTCAGAAAATAAAATTAATTGGCATTATTTCTCAAAGTAAGTAAAATTATGAAAATAAAGGATGTCATTAACATTAACTACTTCTATAACTACAGCATCTTAAATGTAAATCTTTGGCTCTAATCCCAAACAGATAGTTAAAAATGACACCCCCAGTAGTTATATAACTATAAATTTATGCCCAGATCCCGTACCTACATGAAATGAAAGACAGGAGCATGAAAGACCCACATGGTTTCTACCCTGAAATAGAACTGAATCAGACAAGCTTGCCCAATATAAGACCCTGTAGGAGATTTTGTAAACAGACCAAGATTAGCCACCTCCTCCTCCCTCTTAAGTTAAATAAAATTTTCTCTTTAGTGGGAGGAAGAAAAACACTTGGTGTAGCCTTGGGGACCCATTAAGTTTCTAATTGAGAATCAATTTCCATGTATTTCAGCTGCAAAAGGATATGAAGACAGGGAACTAGAGAGCAGAGGTTAAGGCCAGAGTTTGTTAGACTTCATAAATTAAGAATGATTACTTGGCTGTAGGTCCAACTTCATTTTACCAAGCCTTGACCAGACAGGGAAAGCTCAAATGAGTCTCCCACAAAGAGTAAAGCAACTATCATTGTTACTGCCCAGTGCTCTTATAGTTATCCATCACTGAACAACAGGGCTATGTTCTGAAAAATGCATTGCTAGGCAATTATGTCATTGTGTGACACTGTGGAGCTTGCTTAGACAAACCCAGGTGGAATGGCTGACTGTACACCTCTGCCCAATGGGCTATTCGTGTGTGTGTGTGTTTGTGTGTGTGTGTGAGTGTGCCTGCACATGTGCATAAAACATGACCCAGAGCTGCAATGAACACATCAACATATGATTGAGTACAAGAGAAAATGCAATCTGGAAATAGTAAGTATAAGACCAACATGGCATGCCACTTTACAGTAATTTTTTTAAAGGAGTATATTCTAAAATAATGGCAGAGCCTGGGGATGTAACTGAGTGAGAAAGTGCTTGCCTCATATCAGTGAGGACCTGGATTCTGTCCCCAGTACTGAAAGGAGAAAAGGAGAGGCAAAGTGGTCTCAAGTACATTCATAACCCACTAACACAGTCATTTATTATTATAGTCACGTAGTATGTCTGCACTTCACTACAGGTGTTATGCTTTCACATGATCAGCTGGGTAGTAGGTTCTTCTAGAGGCAATGCTCCAGAGTCACCAAGTGTGTCTGAGCAACGTGCTGCACCATGACATTATGGCAGCTACTGTATCACGAGGAGATAAGATTTTTTCAGCTCTATTATAATCTTACAGAATCACTATTGTACATGTGGTCCATGATGGACCAAAATATCTTAGTGGCCCATGTTTTTCTTCATACTTACCTTTTACTCCTCTAAAACATGAATTTTCTATACTAGCCAGGCAGATATCATTGCTATTATACCATGAATTGGAAAATTTTTACTACATCTATGACTGATAACTCTTTCTCTTACATGTGACAGAGGTGTCAACTCAGCCTAAGTATAACCAATAAAGAATTTACTGGCTCAATAACTAACTCAATAACTGAAATGCTTTGAAGCCCAGCTGGCTTCATGCACTTTAAATTTGAGAAAAATATGGAAAGGGATAATTCAAGAGAAATCCAAAGTTTTCAAACTGGAAGGAAACCTACATGTGCACTGGTGACCCCAAAAGAAATGAGCAAAAATATGCACACATGACACACACATGAATACTTCAGGATTCTAGGTTCTATGCTTAGACCTGTCACTCCCTTCCCCAAGAATACCCTCCTCTCTCCCTTATACAAATCCTGTCACTTTAAATTTCTTTCCCTTTTTGTTTCCATTGACCACATTTCTCTATTATTCTGAAAACTTAGAACTTATTCTTCATCAGGTATCTTTCCATCAGCATTCACCATAATGAATTGTTAACCTCATTTACCCCCAGTGATTAGTCCCATGTTATAAGTATCTTGCATGTGCTGCAGGAGTTATATTGTTTAGCCCACAGCACTAAAAGTGGAAAATCTTTTCCACTTACAGTGTAGTATAGAGTGTTAGTTTTCCCAAATAGTTTAGTAAATTTTAGTAAATACATTGTGGTCTTAGATACGATGTTAAAATCACCATTTAAATTTCCAGAATCAAGCTAAATTCCTAAGTCTTCTCTAACACCTACCTTATGTTGAAGGGAGCTGGGATTGTTCTGCCTCTTGTCTTGCTGGACCTGTGTTGTGAAAACTAAAGTCAAGCAGGAGGCAATGGGGTCAAACACGCAGGTTTCAGTGGAATGCAATGGAAAAAAAAATGGCAGAAGAGAATGTGGCATCCATGGGGAAAACTGAAAGAGAAGCTTCTTGTAGGGCTTCTTGTAGCCAAAGTAGGAGCCACTGCATGTGTATGTGAGAAACAACCAGTGGAAGAAAGTTAATAGAGAAATTATAGCATAGAAGGCTGGTATTTTAAGTCCTGGGAGAGAATTTTCTCTTTTAGCTTAATGATTTTTAAGCATTAAAGGAATAAATTTATGTCTCGTTTTATACTCACAAAAGCAGAGGTCATGTTTTATTCTTTTAATAATGAATTCTTCTATTTGAATAATTTCTTTCATTTTAGTAGGCCACACATTATATTGTCGACTCTCATGTAATAAAAGCATTATGGCCTGGGACTTCCAGTAATTCATAGTCTACTTCTCTTTTTCTCTGTGACAAAATGGTCAATTTCTATTCAAATTTGTGTGCCTAATATGTATTTTATGGAGCTGATAGAGCTCTACTCTATTTCAGTTAATCCTTTTAAGATTCCCATTTAAGAAAATGAAGTAAATTTTTGAGAGTAGTTATCTTTAATTTTCGAGGTTAAGAATACTTTTGAAAAATGATAAAGCACTGTTTTAACTCTTGTGTGTATCAGAAATTACACAACATGTAGCCAAGAACTCCCTAACTGGGCTCTGCTACAGAATTCAGAATTCACCAGTTCTACAGAAACTTTTGTCCTGAGATTTGTCTCCTTGGTGGCATTGGCAATGGGGCATGGATTCTGAAATTATACTAGTGGCAGCCAGATATTCAATGAAAAGGAAGAACTATGAAATGCTGGGTTCTGTATATCTATTATGGAATTAGAAAAGAAAACATCAGCAGGGTGAATAAACAGAAAGACAATTTTTTTCAATGTTAGGGAAACAAACCAACAAATGATGAGGTAGGATGATCAAATTACCAAAGATGGTTAGACTAAAATTTCAGATCTCTGTCTTTTTAGAATTAATGGTCATAACTTAAAATTAACTATATAAATCGTTCTCAAGAGAATTTTGACAAAGTCTTGCAATTGTGCAAATTAATTAGAAAACTCAAGCAATATGAAGAATTGTTTATGAGTAATATGATCATAGATACTCTTTAGTTTTCAGATTCAATATGTACCTTTTGTATTCACACTATCTCATATGAATAGACCAGGAATCTCATGGGTGAAAAGTCACTAAGGAGTAAGATAAATAGGCAGCACACTGGAAAAAGAAATGGGGACCCAAATAGGGAGCCAAGTCATAGCCATTAAATGTACATTCTATGCCCTTTTCCTGCACAATGCATTTTCACTTATTTCCTCAATCCCATAGTCAACTGTGTAATGTAGGTGTGCCACTGAGAAAGAGCAGAGAAGTACTAAATACTTGCATAAGTTCTAAAATCTACTAGGCATCTGAGTTTTCACCATAGTTTTCTTAGGACAAGCTTCATGTCATCTCTTTTATATCATGATAACCAGTAAGTGTTACATACTAGATGGTCCAAAAAACCAGTGAATCATTGACTGACCTCTGTCCCCAACTGTCTGATCTTAGACAACCATTTGTGATCTTTTGGCCATATATATATATAGTTAAAGAACTTACCTGGCATATGCAGTGACCCAGGTTTGAAACCCAGCACCACATACACAACTAAGTGTCCGAGAAAAGGAAACCAGATGAAAAACTGAAAAAAGCTTATAAATCTAGTTATGCACATTTAAAAGCTCAGTTTTGTCAAACTGATCCAGATGCATGATTCTCAGCAAAGTCTCTGTTTGTTCCTTAATGCATCATTCAAAAATCTAGAGAAGTATCTCATTTTTATAGACTAGATTATCTCTTAATCTACCTTGAACACAGGGAAAACTTTGTCCTCTGACTGCTTTCATCAAGAATGGGAATGTGATAAAGAAATGTAACATTCAGCACTACAATAAGCTCAAGTTTCTCTTTTTTTAGTCCTGTTGAAATAAAGTAAACTTTTCAGCTGCTCTAAAAGTATACAACACATTCTGAGAAGAGAGTATTCTTTCATGCTGCTAATGTTTCAAGTGAACACAGCTTTGATGGATTCAAGACCAATCACTGACTCCCTCAAGAATATTTGGGGGCACCAGCACCCAAACAGCCAACAAAAATAAGCTTCTGTGAAGCTGAAACCATTCTATTTTCTTCCAGTGTCTCACCTCACAAACTTTCCTTTGGATGTACCTCCATTGGTAGACGAAAGCAAATGCATATATGCATCAATACGTTAACAGGAATTTTCTTTGAAATCTGACATTTTATCATAAAAATAAATTTATATATTTCCTTTAATCCCTGGGAAATTCTTCTTTATTTAAAAATAAATACAATTATTTATCAAGTAAAATAAATGCTCCTAAAGCTTGTGATATATATTCTATTAATATTATCAGCTATTCCTTGGAATTATTTCTTCTCACTTTTGAGCAGCTCAGTTTGCACTACATAGATTTTGCAATTTGCCTTGTATTCATTGTACTCTCCAGAGCACGGTCCATCACTATCTTCATGAATGCCAACAAAGTATATAATCTCCCCTATATATTGTTGAGAATAATAGGATATATTAGACTTCAGTTACAGGCATTGGTGCTAATTGATTTTTTGTCATTTTATTTAATGTTCTTAACTACTCTATGAGATAGGGATTTTTACACTCTTTATATATATTGCAATATGTATGAAGAAATAGAAATATATTCATTGAATTTTATGAATTCATGCAACTAATTATTAGCAGAACAAACTCTGAATGCTAGCCTAACCCTAGGATCTAAGCAACTCCATCTTACTGCTGTCTAAGCAGAGAAATGATTTAATTTATATGGAGGTTATCTGACAATCTCCATTACTTGCTAACAACTCTTTTACATGAATCACTCAGTGCATAATTATAATATATAGCTCAGAAGAGTATGAAAATCAGTATCATAGACTTTTCCATTTGCTTATGAAGGATAGAAAATAAGAATATTAAATCTAGGATTATTATTGTAGTTTTTATTTTCTACTGATCAACTGGAACAAGGTTCTTCTGCCTACAATTTTCAGAGCACATAAACAAGTGTATTTAGCTTTTGAGAACTCAAAATTATATGAGAGATGTATTCATGTGGAAGGATCCCATTGATAATCAATGGCATGGACCCGACCCGGTTTTAATCTGGGGTCAAGGTAATGTTTGTGTTTTTCCACAGGAAAATGATGGTCCCCGGTGGATTCCGGAATGCCTTGTGCATCAGCTTTCTGCTTCTGATGGGACAGGTGCATCAAAATGATATGGACTCATACTGGGCTTTGTTCCTGCTAGAAGGGATTTCCTGACTCCTCCCTCGTCCTTGTCCTCACAACGATTCCTGTTCCAATGGAAGTGAAGGTGAATGCTCAGAATATTCAGCTCTAACCTAAAGGAACTTTGAATTTACAGCGGCTGTTGTGGCAGCCACCCTGGCTGCAACTGTGGCTGCCGCCGCCGAGGGACTGGCTATGCACCATTCAGTGGCCACAGGGACAGTGGTGAATGATTGGCTGAACAAACTGCAACTGCCCTAAGGACTCAATAGCAAATTAATGAATATTTGCAAGCAGGCATAATGCTGTTAATTGCTGCATGATATTTCACATGTCTTGTTCCCCACTGTTCAAAGATATTTGTGTAACA
>PVKS010020921.1:0-36037 GCA_004027875.1 Aplodontia rufa | reverse complement strand
ATATTTGACTTTTCAAAAAAATGTTATGCTCCAAGAAAAGCTATTTAAAGATCAGAGGGAAATGTTTGAAAATGAATGTATTCAAGACATTTTAAATCTTTTAAAATCCAGTTATTGATTTTAACATGCTTTCAAGTGTAGTCTAAAACATTTTCTTCATTTATTTTGGTCGATGGAAATAATAAAAAATCATTGGAACATGAAAAAAAAAAGGTAAAATTTAAGTTTCAACTTAAATGCCCTTTGTTAGGCTGGAGTGGTGGCTTAGTGGTTGGAGGACTTGCCTGGCAAGTGCAAGGACCCCTGTTCAAACCCCAGCACCACATACACAGCTAAGTGTCAGAGAAATAAGGGGCAGATGAAAAAATAAAGTTGATTCTTTCTCTCTCTCACTCTCTCTTTCTTTCTGTTTAAAAAAAAAATAAAAAATAAATGTCCTTTGTTCCAGGAAGCCTTTTCTTATACCTTAGACTAGGTTAAAAGCTTCTGCTCTGAACTTCCACAGAGTTACTAGATTGTATGGGACATATTTATGCTAATTATACATTATTTATCTGAAATTCAAATTTAAGTGAGCATCCTATATTTCATCTGACAGTCCTACCTATATTTCATCATTTTTTCTAAAAAAGAAAAGCACCTGCCATATTTCACTGTGACTTATTTAAGACAGCAAGTTCTGCAAGGGCAGGGACTCTTGGTACCTGGTTTATGTTTGCAGTTGGATTCTGCAACACTCAGTTGGGAGACCAGGGAAACAAACTCCTCTTAAACTCTTTATTTCAGTCTGGTATGCAACACATTTCACTTAGGGAGTACCAGGCTGTTCTCAGCTCTCTGGTTGGAAGTTGAAACTGTTTTTGATTCCTAAGAGATTTTTTTTAAGCATGTTTACATACCATGTAATTTCAGGCACTTAACTTTGTTTATGCTGTTCCTTAAAAACAATTTTTTTCTTTTTTGGTACCAGGTATTGAGCCCAGGGGCACTTAACCACTGACAAAGCCCCAGCCCATTTTATTTTTTATTTTGAGACAAGGTCTTGCTAAGTTACTGAGGGCCTTGCTAAATTGCTGAGGCTTGGGTTTAAACTTGGGATCTTCCTGCCTCAGCCCCTCAAGTCGCAGGGATTACAGGAATGCATCACCGCATCTGCCAACTCTCTGATGACTACAGGCCTAAATGCCCCCTTGAAACTATAACCATTCTCCCTGGACCTGCTTTACATGTCCCTTAGCGTTGCCCCGTTGCCCATAGCCATGGTATATTTCCTTAGTCCACTTTCTCTCCCACTACTTCATGCCTCCTCTTGACTCAAACCTTCAATACCTCTTCCCCATCCTCATTCTCACTGGATGATCTTGCTTCCTATTTCACTGTAAAAGGAGAAGTCATCAGAAGAAAACTGGCACAAAGCCAAGTATCCACAATGTTCATTTTTTTGGCCTAATTCCTAAATCTCTTCACTCACTTCCCCTTCACTCCAAGTCTTAATAAACACCCCTGGTCATGTTGGTTCTAATCTGTCAGATCAAAATTATTCTAATGTGAGAGCAGAGAAAGTGGCAAGGGAACACTAATAATGAAAATGATAATGTGTTTGTTATATTTGTACATTATTTCAAATAGCTCATATAATCCTCGGGCTTCTAAAAGATTTTTCTAACAGTGTTTGCTGGCTATAAGGTGGATTGTGATTTCTATCAGAAATATAGCA
Organism: Aplodontia rufa; assembly: GCA_004027875.1. Lineage (NCBI taxonomy): Eukaryota > Metazoa > Chordata > Mammalia > Rodentia > Aplodontiidae > Aplodontia > Aplodontia rufa. Next base: position 34,320 of record PVKS010020921.1, on the reverse strand, counting down.
GAATTATCACTCTCATCTGTCTCAATCGGGAGCAGCCTCAGAGCCTTGGCTGAGGGGGCTGGGTTCAACAACATACCATCCCAGGACTGTGAGATAGCTTCCTTTCTTGTTTTTGTTTTTTTGTTCTGGGGATTGAATCTGGGGTCTTACGCATGCTAAGCATGCATTCTAACACTCAGCTACAGTCCCAGACCTTCTTTTCTAACGTAAGACACTGAATGTTCATTTTGGTAGTGACTTTCAGACTTTTGTTGTTGCTTTTCCACAGTAAGAAATACATTTTGCATCAATACAGTACACACATTTAAACAGTCACATATATGAATCACTACACTGTACTTATTTTTAAAATAGGCAGTGATGGGCTGGAGCAGGGGCTCAGCGGTTAAAGTGCTTGCCTACTACTCACAAAGACCTGAGTTCTAACCCCAGCACCATGTACACAATCAATTGTCAGAGAAACAAAGGCCAGATGGAAAAATTAAAAAAAAAAAATTGATTCTCTCTCTCTCTACTGTCCTGCTCTCTTTAAAATAAATAAAGAAAGAAAATAGGCAGTGATGTTTCAAATCCATGGTTTGGAAAATACCATATTACAAGATAATTAGAAATCTTCATAGACAAAAATCTGTAAGATTCCATGAGAACTAGATGAACATTAATTGGGAACCCACTCAGTTATAACCTCTCCCCACAAAGGAGTGGCCACATGCATGATTCACTGCTTAGCTAAGAATAAATGACTCATATGATTATTTGTCTATGTGGTAAAAGACAAAGCTGATGTAAGAACAAGTAAAGTAAAATCATTTTGGGAAAGTGAAATAGTTCCCTACTATTCTTTTGTTCTCAGTATAAATACCACTACCCATCTAGCCTTTGCACTACAAAAAATTGAAAATTAAGCCCTGAATTGGGGTAAGAGACTAAACTAAAATAAATGACTTCTAAATTACTTTCTAATCCTAAAACTTTATTCCTTCAACAGATATTTACTGATTATTTCACATGTGCCAGGCATTATGCCAAGAGACAGGAACCCAACAGTGAGTAAGACAAACAATGCTGATGACTTTGGAAAGCAAACATTCAAGCTGAGGACACAGACAGTAAATAAGTTGAATGCAACTTATGTCATGAAAAAATAATAAAGTTCAATGATTACTATTATTGTCTATACTACTAATTACTACTATTACTATTACTGTAGAAGTAGTAATGATATAATAATTATCATTACTGTGATAGGATAGCCAAGGAAGGTCCATCTAGGAAGGCAACACTTATTTTACAGATATATATATTTTTTATTTAATTGGTTCTTTTTTAGCTATACATGTCATAATATTATACAAGGACTTAATTATAAGAGCATGGAGTTTAACTTGTTCTAATTATCTGAAACCTGAAGAATGAGAATGACTGAGCCAGGAGAATAGCCTCTCCAGGCACTAGAAGAAGTACAAGATCCTACTTCAGGAAAGAGTTTGTCATATCCGGGAAACCTACAGAAGACTAGCATGACTGGAGCAGTCAGCCAGTGGGGAGGGAATGCAGGAGATGAGTAGGGAAAGGTGGGAATATTAGGGCCTTGGAGGCCAGAATATAAAGTTTCAATTTTATTTTGAGTCAAATGAGCAACCATCAAATGGATTTAGCTGGGTGTGGTGGCTCACGTTTATAACCCCAGAAACTCAGGAGGCTGAGGCAGAAGGATCCCAAGTTCAAAGCCAGCCTCAGCAACTTAATGAAGCCCTAAGCCCTCAGCAAGACCCTGTCTCAAAATAAAATATAAAAAGAGCTGAGGATGTGGCTCAGTGGTTAAGTGCCCCTGGTTTCAATTGCTGTTACTAAAAAGAAAAAAAAAAAAGGTGGGGTGGGGGGAATGATCACAGACACACTTTCAGAGAGCAAGATTGTGTTAATTCATCCCACACATGTGGTTAACCAAATGTGGACAACTCTGAAAATAAGCTTTCTAATCAAGATTCCAGTGTCAGCATGAGAGAAATTTAAGCAAAGTTTAATTTCTTAGAGCTCTTGTTGAGTTCTTAGTAAGAAGCCCTTTTTGGGCTAAGTGCAAGGACCTTACAGGAATTTATCTGGGTGCTGACTAGTTATTGTTGCATGTCCATGATCATTCTGTTTCTTTACCACACTTGTAAGCAGAATACAAGTTTTTGCAAAAAGGCAAGTCAAAAGCCCTAATGAAGTTATTGACATGCTGTATCATGTAGAAATACATTTGACTGTCTAAAGGTCTCATACAATGTTGCCCTCTACTTTTGGAATAGACTAGAACTGGTTAAGCCTGTCTAATAAGTTGGTCTGACTTATTTTGCTATGTATAGATGTATATGTGTTTCTCTAAGGAAAAATAATGTGTTCACCCATCACTTTTTTCATCATCCCTATAAGTTCATGTCTAGTTCACAGCAACATTCTTCAAGAGTGGTATATGTGAGTCAATAAAAATCAACTAATCAAAAGTATTATGAGGGGCTGGAGCGGTGGCTCGGCAGTTACGGCACTTGTCCAGCATGCCAAGTACATGGGTTCAAACCCCAGCACCCACGTGCACAACAAGTGTCAGAGCCAACGAAGGCCATGTGAGAAACTCAATAAAAAATGATTCTTTCTTTCTCTCTCTCTCTTCTCTCTCTCTTTCTCTCACTGTCCTTCTCTCTTTAAAAAAAAAAAAGTATTATGAAAGTCAGTTTAATGAAACATTAAGTGGGGAGGGAGGAGGGAAGTGCTGGGGAGTAATATTTGCCACATTATATTGCTGTATTGTATGCATGTATGAATATGTAACAACAAATTTCACCATTATGTAAAACTGTAATGCACCAATAAAAATGTGGAAAGAATAAAAAGGAAATACCATTAAAAACTTGAGTAAGAAAATAAATTGTGCAGCCCCAAAAAACCTTCAGCAGAACTTTTTCTTCAAATGTATAAAATGACCATCATATATAAGATAAAATGTCTATTTAAATCTTGCAAAACATGGGCCAGAGAGGTGGCTAAGTGGTTCCAAGTGGTTGCCTGGCATGCATGAGGATGTGAGTTCAAACCCTAGCACCACATACACAAAGAAGTGTCAGAGCACTGAAAGTCACATGAAAAAAAAAATAAAATTGATTCTCTCTCTCTCTCTCTCTCTCTCTCTCTGTCCATCTCTCTTCAAAAAAAATTTTTTTTTGCAAAACAGCCGGTGTGGTGGTTCACACCTGTAATCCAGTGACTTGGGAGGCTGAGGCACCAGGATCACAAAATTCAAGGTCAACCTCAGCAAGTTAAGGAGTCCTTGACACCTTGGGGAGACCCCATCTATCTCAAAATAAACAACAACAACAAAAAAGATCTAGGGATGTAGCTTGTGGTAAAGCGTCTCTGAGTTCAACCCAAGTGACCCCCCCCACCACATAAATAAAAAATAAAAAGAGAGCTGAAATGGCGCTTGCCTGGCATGCACAAGGATGCAGGTTTGTACCATGTACACAATGAAGTGTCAGAGCAACAAAAGCCACATGAAAAACTAAATTTAAAAAAATGACTCCCTCTTTCTCACTGTCTCTTTCTCTCTTTAAAAAAATAAAAATAAATAAAAATAAAAAGAGTTGGGAATGTAGCTCAGTGGTAAAGTACCTCAGGGTTCAATCCCCAGTACAAAAAAAAAAAAAAAGAAGAAGAAGAATAAAAAAGAAAATATTGCAAAACATGTAGACTTTGCTGATGAGAAAGAGAGATAGATATGTAGCTATAAAAGCAAGAATTTAATGTTTGCACAACACCTACCTTTATTGGTGGAAAATAGAGATAGAAGTGTGGATACAGATGCATGAAGGGACTTGCTAAACCTATGGTGAAAGGCCATGAGGTAAGGAAGCATTGACATTTGTAGTTTTAGATGTGATTCTGTATTATCAGGGCCAGGTATAGCAGATCCTGTAAAGAAAAGGGGGAAAACAAAAACAGTTGATTAAAGTAAGTCAATTCCAGGGCATAAGTGTAAAATATTTGAGACTGATACATTTTTTTTTAAAAGAGAAGAATCAATTTTATTTAGTTTTTCACGTGACTTTTTGTTGCTCCAACACTTCCTTGTGTATGTGGTGCTGGGGTTCAAACTTGTGTCCTCATGCATGACAGGCAAGCGTCATAACTGCTGAGCCACTGTTCCAGCCTGAAACTGTTACTTTTGAAAGCTCAAATTTTTACCAAAAGATAAAAACCCAAAGCCTTGGGGGCTGGAGCAGTGGCTCGGCGGTTACAGTGCTTGTCCAGCATGTGCAAGTACACGGGTTCAAACCCCAGCACCCATGTATACAACTAAGTGTCAGAGCAACGAAAGCCATGTGAAAAACTCAATAAAAATTGATTCTCTGTCTCTCTCTCACTATCCTTCTCTCTTTAAAAAAAAATTCAAAGTCTTCCATAATTTTTTTTTGTGTGTGTGGTACTGGGGATTGAACCAGGAGTGCTCTACCACTGATCTACATCCCTAGCCCTTTTTAATTTTTTTTTTTTTTATTTTGAGACAATTGAGATTTGCCGGCAATCTTCCTGCCTCAGCCTCCCAAACTGCTGGGATTACAGGCATATATCACTGTGCCCACCTGGCAAAATTTCTATTTTTTAAAAATTTCTTTTTAAGAAACATTAATTAGAATTGAAACAACAAAATTTTCAACTTTTGATATTTGTTAAACACAATTTTCTCCAGGTATGTTGTTACTGGCCTGTAATCCCAGCAATTTAGGAAGCTGAGGCAGGAGGATGGCAAGTTCCAGGACAACCTCAGCAATTTAGTGAGACCCTATTTCAAAATAAAAAAAAAAAAGGGCTGTGGATGTAGCTTAGTGGCAGAGCATACCCAAGTTCATTCCCTGCACATAATGAAGAAAGAAGAAGAAAAAGAAGAAGAGGAAGAGGAAGAAGAAAAAAGAAGAAGAGGAAGAGGAGGAAGAGGAGAAAGAGGAAGAGGAAGAAGAGGAGTAGGAAGGGGAGAAGAAAGAAGAAGAGAAAGAGGAAGAAAAAAGAGGAAAAAGAAGAGGAAGAGGAAGAAGAAGAAGAGGAAGAGGAAGAAGGAGAAAGGAATGAAGGAAGGAAGAAAGGAAGGAAGCCACAACTTTTGACTATCATGAGATGAGTCTAGAATAATTCATTATTCTAGAAATCCCTGCTTTACCTGTCTCACTATCTGCTAAACACTTTATGTCCCAAATTACAAAGAAAAGTATCTTTCTTCCTCTACAAACAAACAGCTTCAAGTGCTGATAAATTTTATGAAGAAGCTCTAATGAGTACTGTGATAAGGGTGACTCAGGGAGCTGTTGATACTACTTCAGCTGCAGCTGTCAGGGAAGGCCTTTTAGTGACATCTGGCCTTTAGTGACATTTATATTTATACCTAAATATAAACAGGAGAAAGCAAATGAAGATCCAAGTAGAGTTCTCCAAGCAGAATGAACAATAGGTGGGAGGGCACAAGACATAAACAGGCTTGCTGTGTTCACTGGATAGAAAGGAGATCAGAGTGGGTGGAACTCAATGAATAAGAGTAAGAATAGAAACAAGATCAGACAGGCAGATGGAACAAAATTTGGAGGATGTTTAAGTCAGCTTTTTCATTGCTGTGACTAAAAGACCTGACAAGAACAATTTTAGGAGGAAAAGTTTATTTTGGAGGCTCACAGTTACAGAGGTCTTAATCCATAGGTGGCCGGCTCCATTCGTCCAGGCTTGAGGTGAGGCTGAACATCATCATGGTGGAAAAGTATGGTAGAGGGAAGAGGTTCAACACCATGGCTCCAGGAAGCAGAGTGAGAGCAGAGAAGCACCAGATACAAAATATATACCCTAAAGGCATGCCTCCAATGACCCACCTCCTCCAGCCACACCATACCAGCCTACAGTTACCAGTTAGGGGAATAACCAACTGATTGGGTTCAGCTCCTAACCCAATCATTTTACCTCTAAACTTTTTGCATTGTCTCACATATTGAGCTTTCATCAAAACCATAACAGGGGGCCTCATGGACCCTGATGAAAAGTCTGTATGATCAGATTGCAAAGGGAAGTCTTTGGAGAATTTTAAGTGGGGAAACTACATTTTTTAAATTACACTTTAGAAAGATTGCCCTGACTGCTACATGGATAGAAGAAGGGCAGTGAGACATCAAGATTGTAGCAGGGAGGCTGAGAGATGATGACGGCACTGACTTAGATGAAAAAAGTAGAGATGGAGAGAAGTGGTAAGGGTCAAGATATATTTTGGAAGTTGGAGCCAATTAGAGCTATTGATGAATTGGAAGCAGATACTTATTGATGGATTAAATGTACTATGTAAAGAAAAGAGCCAAATAGGGCCCCTAGATATGTGTGCTGAGCAACTGGGTATATACTAATGCCATTTATTAGGATGGGGAAGGCTGGGGGGTGGGTGGGAAGCAGACTGAGAGTGGGAAAGAAATCCAAAAGCTTGATTTTGGTCATGTTAAATTTGAGATGTTTATTAGACATTTAGGTAGATATACAAGTCTGGAGTTCAAGCAAGAAGTTGGGGCCAGAGATATAAAACTTGAAAGGCATTTAAAGATATAAAAAGATACTGGGTACAGTGGTGTGTGCCTGTAATTCCAGTAACTTGGGAGCCTGAGGCAGGAGGATCACAAATTCAAAACCAGCCTCAGCAACTTAGCAAGGCTCTAAGCAACTTAGTGAGACTCTGTCTCAATAAAATAAAATAAGGGCTGGGGATGTGGCACAGTGGTTAAGGACCCCGGGGTCCAACTCCTAGTATTAAAAAAAAAAGACATTAAAAGGCCTTTGAACCACTGGGACAGATAAGATAATCTAATAAGATAGAACAGACAGAAGAGCTGAGGACAGAGCTCTGTGTACTCCAACATTACATGAATAGTAGAGGGGTTGGAGTGGTGGCTCAGCTGTTTCGGCGCTTGCTTGGCATGTACAAGGTACACGAATTCGAATCCTAGCATCACGATAAACATTGAAGTGTCAAGGCAAGGAAAGCCACATCAAAAACTAAATAAAAATGTTTCTCTCTTTCTCTCACTCTCTGTCCCTCTTTAAAAAAAAAAAAAAAAAAAAGCAGCAGCAGCATAGTAGAGGTGGTTTCTCTCCTAAGTTTTTTTTCTGTGTGTGTGTGTGTGTGTGTGTGTGTGTGTGTGTTTGCTGAGTATTAAACCCTGGGGTGCTTTGCCACTGAGCTACATCCCTAGTCCCTTTTAATTTTTTTTTTTTTTAATTTGAGTCAGAGTCTTGCTAAATTCCTGAGGCTGGCCTTGAACTTGCAATCCTGCCTCAGCCTCCTGAGAAACAGATTACAGGTGTGTGCCACCACATCTAGCTAAGCTTTTGTACATTTTCTGAGGAAAATCTTTTATATTTCTATGACCTTACATCCAATCTGCCCTTTTCATAGCCAAAGATGACTGTAAATTCTTTGATACTCCTTTTATCAATAGGTAGAGTCTAATTTCCTCCTCTTGAATCTGGAATGAGTCACTAAGGTCAGTGACTTGTTTGATCAATAGAATTAATCAAAAGTGATATTATGGGATCCAAGAGACAAAGCTATAGAAGTCTTACAGCTTCTTCTCAGGGCATTTTGGAACATTCTCCCTGGAAAGCCTGAACCATTATATAAGAAGGCCAATAACCCTGAGGCTGCCCTAGAAAGGCCACCTGTAGTAGCCCTGGCTAACATTCTCAGCTAATCACAACCTTCCAATTACTTCTAAGACATCAGACATGTGAATGAAGCAATATTGAACTATCCAGACTAACCTATCTTCTAACAGATCTAGATAATAATTCTGTATGATATCACATGAGGAGAACAACTGGCCCATCTGAGCCCTGATCCCATTTCTGAACCTCAAAATCATGTGATATGATAAAATAGTTGTAAAATTTAGGATAATTTGTTCTGTAGTAGTAGTAAACTAGAGTACCTTTCTCTTTCTCTAGGACCTTATTTCAAAATCAATTCTCATACCTTATGGTTCATGCCACCTTTTCAACTCACACATTATATAACATTCATTCTTCAGTCTATTATAAAATCTGGCTTTTTCCTTTACTGTAGCCCTAAATTGATCTCACTGAATTCTCCAATAATCTCCTAATTGACAGTGTCATAACATATTTTTCTGTTCTGCTATCTGACTCCAGTTTTTAAAGCTCTTCTCATGTTTTTTTTTGTTTTTGTTTTTGTTTTTAAGAATGGGGAGAATTGATGTGGCTCTCCTGAGAAAGAAAGGAGAAACCAGAACTAGTTTGCACAGACAGGGACTCCTGGTTTTCACCAGCATGAGTTTCTTCAGCTGGGGCATGATAAGCACCTCAACATCTCAGAGAGAGCCAGATGTGTTCTGGTCTTCTCCAACCTGCTCCAACTGTAGCAGATTTCAAATGACTTACCAACAGATGGAGTATAATTCCCCTCCCCTCAAAATCTGAGGTGAGTCACTAAGGCCTGTGACTTATTTAATAGAATTAATCAGAAGTGACATTCTGGCACCCAAGAGACAAAGCCATAAGTCTTACAGTTTCTGCCTTGGTGGGCCACAAGGTGGATCAGGAGTGAACTAGGTGGAGACTGGAGAATGGCTCAGCGGTAGAGTGCTTAGTACCTGGCATGCACAAGGACTGGGTTCAAACACCAGCACCACATACACAACCAAGTGTCAGAAAAACAAAAACCAGATGAAAAAATTTTCTATCTCTGTCTGTCTGTCTCTCTCTCAATTAAAAAAAAAAAGGTGAACCAGGTAGAACAGAGTTGGGTAGGTGAGAGGAAAACACCAACCATGATAAATTTCCCTCCCCCACTACTAGGGATTAAACCAAGGGTGCTTTACCACTGAGCAACATCCCCAGCACTTTTCTTAATTTCTTTTCTTTTCTTTTTTTCTACAATTTTGAGACAGGGTCTCATTAAGTTATCCAGGCTGGCCTTGAACTTGCAATTCTCCTGTCTTGGCCTCCCAAGTCTCTAGATTACATGCATGTACTACTACATTTTGGCACTGAGAAATTCTTTGATCTAGAATTTTGGGTCAGCATGTGAGCAACACCAGGCTCAAAATCCTGAGAATAAAGCAGTTGATTATTAAAATGGAGGGTAGGCTTAGAATAGTGTACAGAACAGACAGGAGGAAACCTTCACAGAGGTTTTTAAACTTTATTGGGCCTAAGCATCAACTGGGTAAATCTCATTAAAGATGCTGATTCTCTTGCCTTACCCCAGAAATTCTGGAGTTGGATTGGAATTTTCCCTTTCAAATAAATACACCGGGTCATTCTGATACAGGTGTCTTCAGACCAGACTTTGAGAAATACTATTTTTTATTTTTTTATTAGATGGATATAGAGATACAATTGAGGGGGAAACATTATCAAACATTCAAGAACAAATGTATATATACTTAGTCATCCAGGGCTAATGCCATATCATGGATGCCCAGCTTGGGTTCCCCCTGTTGCTGTTTCCCCCAGAGGAACTCCTGAGTTAAATGGATATCTCGTGGAGGGCAGAGATCTCCTTCTGAGATGATTCCCCCATATTCCCACTCTCCAGTATCCTAGAAGTTCTTCCTTCACCCTCCCCCGCCCTGTTCCCCTAACTACACCTCCAATTACCCTAGGGAATCTTCTCTCTGTTGCTTTGAGAATCATACAATTTGAAGTTATTATTAGCTTAGCCATCTAACATATTGCTTCCCCATGTATTCTAGCATCCACAGATGAGAGATACCATTCGGCCCTTGAGTCTCTGAGATTGGGATACTTCACTTAGCATAATTCTTTCCATCTCCATCCATTTGGCTGCAAAAGTGATAATATCACCTTCTCTAATGGCTGTGTAGTATTCATTGTATATAAGTACCAAAGTTTTTGTATCCACTCTTTGAGTGAGGGGCATCTGGATTGGTTCCATAATCTAGGTATAGTAAATTGAGCAGCTATAAACATTGATGAAGCCATATCACTATAATATGCTGATTCTAACTCTTTTGGGAACATACCCAGGAGTGGGATAGCTGGGTCATAAGGTGATTCCATCCTTAATTTTTTGAGGATTCTCCACACTGCTTTCCAGAGTGCCTGAACCAGTTTGCAGTCCCACCAGCAGTGTGACAGTGTTCCTCTTTTCCCACAGCCCCTCTAGCATCTGTTGTTGTTAGAATTTTTCACTTTTGCCACTCTAACAGGAGTGAGGTGGTATCTCACTGAAGTTTTGATTTGCATTTCCCTTATAGCTAATGATGTAGAGCATTTTCTCATATATTTATGAGCTTTCTGGACTTCCTCTGGTGAGAAGTTTCTTTTAAGATCTCTAGCGCATTTATTGATTGGATCATTTGTGATTTTGGTGTTTAGTTTCTTTAGTTCCTTGTATATTCTGGATATTAGCCCTCTGTCCGAGGTGTAGCAGGCAAAGGTTTTCTCCCATTCTGAAGGTTCTCTCTTGATGCTCTTGACTAGATCTTTAGCTGTGCAGAAACTTTTTAGTTTGATTGCATCCCATTCATTTCTTCTTGACTTTACTGCTTGAGCCATGGGAGTTTTGTTGAGGAAGGTGCTGCCGACTCCTATGTCCTGTAGTGTTGACCCTACTTCTTTTTCTAGTAAGTTTAAAGTTGTTGGCTTAATATCCAGATCTTTGACCCATTTTGATTTAATTTTTGTGCAGAGTGAAAGATAAGGATCCAGCTTCAGTTGTCTACACATGGCTGTCCAATTTGTCCAACACCACTTGTTGAACAGGCTATCTTTCTTCCACACTATGCATTTGCCACCTTTATCAAATATCAAATAGTTAAAGATATGGGGGTTTGTCTCAGGATCTTCTATTCTGTTCTACTGATCTTCGGTTCTGTTTTGATACCAATGCCATGCTGTTTTTGCTACTACAGCTCTGTAGTATAATTTCAGGTCGGGGATTGAAATATCCCCTACTTCTTCCTTCCTGTAGAGTAATGTTTTGGCTAGTCTGGGTCTCCTGTTATTCCATATGAACTTGAGAATTGCTTTTTCTATGTCTGTGAAGAATGCCATTGGTATCTTGAAGGGGATTGCATTAAATCTGTATAGGGCTTTGGGTAGAATGGCCATTGTTATTATATTGATTCTACCTAACCAAGAGCATGGAATGTTTTTCCATCTACTCAGGTCTTCTGTAATTTCTTTTTATAGTGTTTGATAGTTTTCTTTGTAGAGGTCCTTAATATCCTTTGTAAGGGTAATGCCCAAGTATTTCATTTTTTTGGAAGTGATGGTGAATGGGAGAGATTTCCTGATTTCTTCTGTGGATTTGTTGTTGGAGTAAAGAAATGCTAGTGATTTGCTGGAGTTGATCTTGTAGCCGGCTACTTTGCTAAAATCACCTATAAGCTCTAGGAGTTTTCTGGCCAACGTTATTGGGTCTTCTAGGTATAAAATCATGTCGTCTGCAAATAGAGATAACTTCCTCTTTTCCTATATGAATACATTTGATTTCCTTGTCTTGCCTGATAGCTGTGGCAAGGGTTTCAAGGACTATACTGAACAAGAGTGGGGAAAGCAGACAGCCTTGTCTAATACCTGAATTGCTTTCAGTGGAAATGCTTTCAGTTTTTCTCCATTGAGGATAATGTTGGCTATGGGTCTGTCATAAATGGATCTGACATAGTTAAAGTATCTTCCCTTGATCCCTATCTTTTCCAAAGTTCTGAGCATAAAGTGGTGTTGAATTTTATTAAATGCCTTCTCTAGGTCAATTGAGATGATTATATGATTTTTGTTTTTAATTCTGTTTATGTGGTGAATTACATTTATTGATTTGTGTATGTTGAAACAGTCTTGTTTTCCTGGAATGAAGCCCACTTGATCATAATGTATTATCTTTTTAATGTGCTTTTGTAACCGATTAGCTAAAATTTTATTAAGGATTTTTGCATCAACGTTCATCAGGGAAATTGGTCTGTAATTTTCTTTCCTGGACATATCTTTGTTGGGCTTTGGAATCAGTGTAATGTTTGCTTCATAAAAAGTGTTTGGGAGTGATCCCACTCTATCAATTTCCTGGAAGAGCTTGTAGAGGATCAGTTTTAGCTCCTCTGTGAAGGCTTGGTAGAATTCTGCCATATATCCATCCAGACGTGGGCTTTTCTTTTTTGGGAGAGCTTTGATTGCTGCTTCAATTTCGCTATCTGTGATAGGTTGGTTTAGATTTTCAGTGTCCTCCTGTATTAAAGAGGGGATGTCATGTGTGTACAAGAACCTGTCCATGTCCTCCAGGTTATCAAACTTGGCAGAGTATAAATTTTCAAAATAGGTTCTGATAATCTTCTGGATCTTGGGTGAGTCTGTGGTGATATCCCCATTTTTGTCTTTGATTTTGTTGATTTGCTTCATTTCGTTCTTCCTTTTGGTAAGGTTGGCAAGGGGTCTGTCAATTTTGTTTATTTTTTCAAAGAACCAACTCTTAGTTTTGTTAATAGTTTGTATAGTTCTTTTGTTCTCAATTTTGTTGATTTCAGCTCTGATTTTGGTAATTTCCTGTCTTCTGTTAGCTTTGGGGTTGGACTGTTCCTCCTTTTGTAGTTGCTTGAGTTGAAGCATAAGGCTATTTATCTGATCTCTTTCTAGATTTTTGATGTATGCACTAAGTGCTATAAATTTACCTCTTAAGAATGCCTTCATACTGTCCCAGAGATTTCAGTATGTTGTTTCCTCATTCTCATTCAATTTCAAGAACTTCTTAATTTCTGCTCTTATTTCCTCTTTTACCCATCCTTTGTTTAAGAGGTAATTATTCAATTTCCAAGTATTTGAGTAGTTTCTGTTGCTTCTCTTGTTGTTGATTGCTAAGATCATAGCATTATGATCTGACAGAATACATGGGCTTATATCCACTTTTTTATATTTGTTAAGATTATCCCAGTGAACTTGGATGTGGTCTATTTTAGAGAAGGATCCATGAGCCACTGAGAAGAAGGTAAATTCAGCTGTCTTAGGATGGAACATTCTGTAGATGTCTGTTAAGCCCGATTGATTAATAGAGTTGTTCAGATTGGAGATGTCTTTGTTGAATTTTTGTTTTGATGATCTATCTAGAGTTCACAGTGGTGTGTTGAAGTCCCCCAGAATTATTATGTTGAGATCAATGAGGAGATTAATGTCCTTAAGTATTTTTTCCATATGTTTGGGGGGGTTGTAATTGGGGGCATAAATGTTAATTATTGTTATATCTTTTTGATGGACTGTCCCTTTTAGTATGATAAAGTGACCCTCTTTGTCCTTTCTGACTAGTTTTAGTTGAAAATTGATTTTATCAGAAATTAGAATCGCCACACCAGCTTGTTTTTTTGGGCCACAGGCCTGGTAGACATTTTGCCATCCTTTCACTTTCAGCCTGTGTCTATTTTTGAGTGTCAAATGTGTCTCTTGCAGGCAACATATTGTTGGATTTTGTGTTTTGATCCAGTGGGCCAGTCTGTGTCTTTTAATTGGGGCATTGAGACCATTCACATTCAAAGTTAGAATAGATATGGGAAGCTGAGTCTCTGACTTTGTATCAATTACAGAGTTTTGAGTCATCTTGGAGGTTGGTTTGTGTATAATATGATTATTGACTCTCCCTTGTTTAAGGATTTAGGATATCATTTCTTCTGGATGGGGAACATCCTTCAGGATGTTCTGTAGTGCAGGATTTGTGTTCATGTATCTTGCTAGCTTGAGTTCATTGTTGAAGTATTTAATTTTCCCATCATATTCTGAGTTTTGCCGGGTATCTTTGGGTGGAAGTTGTTATTTTTTAACACTTGAAAGATATTGTTCCAAGCTCTTCTGGCCTTCATTATTTGCTCTGAAAAATCCATAGTGATCCAAAATGGTTTGCCTCTGAATGTGGTTTGGGGCTTTTCTCTAGCTGCTTTTAGAAGTCTCTCTTTAATTTCTCTGTTGTTCATTTTGTATATCATATGTCTTGGTGAGTTTCTCAATTGATTAGGTCTATTTGGTGTTCTATAAGCATCTTGGATGTGATATTCTGGATCAATAATGAAATGAGGGGAGTTCTCACTTATGATTTCACTTAAAAGGTTCTTGAAGCCTCTTGTTTGCTGTTCAGAGTTTTCCTCCAGGCCAATGATTCTCAGATTATTATGCCTCATCTCATCAAATATTATTTGGAAGTTCTGATTATGTAATATAAGCTGTTTATCTTGTTTATCTTCTTTGAATTCTACATTGTTTAGCCTATCCTCATTGTCCAATACACATTCTTCAAGAGCTGACATTTTATTTTCAGTGGAGTCTACTCTGGTGTTGGTATCTTCCAGTGGAGATTTGAATTGGTTAATCGTGTTTTTCAATCCTGATAGCTCTGCTACATCTCTTTTTAGAATGTCTATTTTTTTGTATAGCTGATCTTTCATCTCATGGAATTGTTCCCTTATTTCCCTGTAGAAGTTGTCTTTCATCTGTTGAAATTGTTCTCTGAACTCTTTCCTTATTTCATCTCTCAACTCTTTGATTGCATTACTAATCATAATGTTGATACAATGTCTTTGGTTTTCATCTAGGGCTCCAGCTATGGGACCCTTTGGTGCAGAGCTGTGGGGTTGAGGAGGAGAGTTATTTCCCCTTCTCCTCATTTTCTGAGTCAGAGAGCTTGTCTTGTACTTCAAGCTTGTTACTCTTGGTGGAGTAGTTGGAGCTTCTTATAGCTTTGCTTTGTTGTGATGGGTTTCTTTGAGAGAGCTCTCACAATATATTATGATAGCACACCAGTTCGCATTTTGAAGTGTGTCTATTTCTTCAGATAGTAGGGTCTCTCTTGGAAAATTGAAGATAAATTGGGATTTTCCTAACCAGACCCGGAGCCACAGGAAATGCTGCCTCCCTTCAGGTCGCCATCTTCCCTCTCCCTGACTTTTTTTTAAATACTGGAACTGCCCATTTCCAAGCCCGGCAGTACCTCCATTCTGTCTCCAGCGACACCCAAGAAATACTGTTTTAAAGCAAGAAGAAGGGCATGGCAATAGTATTCTGGGTGGGGCCATTCAGTCATTTCTTCTTTATCTAAATAGTTAACTCTTTAATTTGTTCATGATTCCATAATCTAGGCTGGATTTAGCTGGGACAGTGGGACAGAGCAGCTGGGTGTTTCCTTCTCTCTTCATATAGTTTCAGGGCCTCTTCTTCCTTTCTTATCTTTTATATGTGGGTCTTTTCATGCAGTTTCTGCAGCAGAGTAGCAGACTTCTCATGTGGTGGCACAAGAATCCCAATAACAAAGCCTGAACTGGTGAGGCCTCCTTAAAGGAGTGGCCTGGATCGGCAGTGTCACCTTTGCTACATGTCCTGGTTGAAGCAAGTCACAGGCCTAGCCCAGACTTAAGGAACAGATACTGTACAAGTATATGAACACAGGGAAATGTGATTCATTAGGGGACATAATGTAATAGGGTAGCAGGGAACATATGGGAAGAAAAAATAAGATAAAGCTGGGATTGTTTGCTCACAAAAAAACAAAACAGGGGCTGGAGCGGTGGCTCAGCGGTTTCGGCGCTTGCCTGGCAGGCTCGAGGACCCGGGTTCAGGCCCCAGCACCATGTATACAACTAAGTGTTGGAGCAACTAGGGCCATGTGAGAAACTGAATAAAGTTGTTTCTCTCTTTCTCTGTCTCTCTCACTGTCCCTCTCTCTTTAAAACAAAACAAAAAACAACAACAACAACAAAAAAAACATTACAACACCAAAGTGAAGTAACAAGGAGCCTGGATATAACATCTTTATCAGGGGAAACAAGGTTCCTAAAAAACTAAAAATAGGTCTACAATATGATCCAGCCATCCCACTTCTGGGTATTTATCCAAAGAAAATGAAACCATCATACCAAAGAGATAACTGCAAGCCTATGATCATTGTATCACTATTCACAATAGCTAAGGTAAGGAATCAGCCAAGGTGCCCACTAAATGATGAATAAAGAAAATGTGATAACACACACACACACACACACACACACACACACACACACAATGTGTGTTTCTTTAGCCATAAAAAAATGAAGTCCTGTCATTTGTAGCAAAATAGATGGAACATGAGGACATTATATTAAGTGAAATAAGCCAAACACATAAAGATAAGCATCAAATGTTCACTCTCATTTGTGAAAACTTAAAAAAAAAAAAGCTGAGGTGAAAGTAGACTAGTGATTATCAGGGGGAGGGTATAGGGGGTGGTTGGGTGGGAAAGGGTGGTTGGATTTGATCAGTGTGTGTTGTATAAATGTATGGAATTATCACATTGAATACCATTAATATGTTTATTAGTAAAAATTAATAGTTGTAGGGCTGGAGTGATGGCTCAGCAGTTGGAGCACTTGCCTGGCATGTATGAAGACCTGGGTTTGAACCCACATACACAACTAAGTGTCAGAGAAATAAAGACCAGATGAAAAAATAAATAAAAAATTGATTCTCTGTCACTCTATCCTGCTCTCTTAAAAAAAAAGTTAAAAAAATTGTTGTTAGTAAAAATAAAAAAATAAAAGAAACTTCTGGGTCCAAGACAGATAAGATTAGATGGACCATATCTGATTTGAATGAGATAAACATCATACTGAAGGTCCCTAACAGCTATCACAACAGTCTGTGGCACTGTAGTAAATCTTGAATGGACTAAATATAGTACTGAAATCTACACAGGACTTAAGACTCACAGAGTCGGGGCTAGAGTGATGGCTCAGAGGTTATGGTGCTTGCCTGGCATGCGTGAGAATGCAGGTTTGAACCCCAGCACCACATACACAATGAAGTGTCAGAACAACAAAAGCCACATGAAAAACTAAATAAAATTGATTCTCTCCCCGTCCCACCTCTCTCACTATCCTTCTCTCTCTCTTAAAAAAAAAAAAAAAAAAGCAAAAAATCAAAAGATTTAGCAGAGTTGCTGGCAATAACAAATACTTAAGAAATTAGCTCCGTTGCTTCTGGATCAGACACAAAAGGGATAATGATGGGTCTGGTGATCAAGTCCCCATCTTTGAGGAGAAAGAGAAAAGACTAGATAGGAAACCAAATGGGTCCAGGGCACAAGAAGTCAGTGCTTGAAGGATGGCAGTTTCCGTGGGATCATACAGTCTGAAGCAGCATTTCACAGAAGAATGGGGTCGCTGTTCTGCAAAGACCACAAATGTCCACAAGGCTAAGAAGCAGTTAACACAAAAGAGAAATCTATGTTACTTTGGGTCTAAGGCTTGTATTATTAATTACTGCATTAAAATTTTAATTGGGAAATTATAGGTCCATATAGTATAATCAATGAAGTTGAACACATGATAGCATGCAAAGATAATTTAAAAATAGGCCTGAGTAACTACAGTATGTGCTTATGTTTCAAAGAGTTTTCAGTCTAAAACTTTCTTATTATTTATAAAAACAAACAACAAAAAGCTCATATACCTGTTCTCCCACCTGCTATTTTCCCATCACATCTTATTCACCTTGGAACCACAGGCATCTAGTAGAAGCTCAATAAATTTTAATTTAGTAAAACCCAAATGTCTTCCAGAAGGTAATCAAATTTCTAGATATAATTATTAAACTCAGTACAAAAAATATAAAGGATTATAGTCATTATATAGTCAAATTATAGTCATTATATAATGTACTACTAATCAGCAACAAAAAGGAATGGAAAAGATGAAGCAAAAGGCAAAATTATAAGGGCAGAAAACAAATCAGGAGTAGGAGGAAGGTGATTAATTACAAAGAGGCATAGAGAAATTTTGAGATGATTGAATTTTTTTTTTTTTTTGGTAATGGGGATTGAACCCAAGAATGCCTTACCAATGGCACATCTCTTGTCCTATTTTTTTTAAAGAGAGGACAGAGACAGAGACAGAGAGAATCAATTTTTATTTAGTTTTTCATGTGGCTTTCATTGCTCCGACACTTAGTTGTGTCCGTGGTGGTGGGGTTTGAACCCATGTACTTGAGCATGCCAGGCAAACACCGCAATCACTGAGCCACCACTCCAGCCCCTCCTGTCCTATTTTTTATTTTAAAATTTTTTCCACATTTCTTATTGTGCATTATAGTTGTACATAATGATGGGGTTTGTTGTTATTCATATGTACACACAATATAATTTGGTCGATATCCCTCCTAAGCACTTCTTCCTCCCTTATCTCCTTCCTCCCCCTTATCCTTTTCTTCTACTGATCTACCTTTGATTATTATTTTTAATTTTTCCAGTTTTTATTGATTGTTTGGGAACTATTTAGTATCTTAGAGATGTAAACTGACTTTTTTAAAAAAGAGAATCAATTTTATTCATTTTTTCGTGTGGCTTTCATTGCTCAGATACTGATGTATGTGGTACTGGGGTTCAAACCTGCATCCTTGTGCATGCCATGTAAGCTCTGTGACCACTGAGCCACTGCTCCAGCCCCCAAAATATACTTTTTTGTACCCTCCTTTCCTCTCCCCTCCCATCCTTCCTCCATGCCCCTCTTCTTTTCACTTTGCTAGTCTTCCTTTACTCATCTGTCAGTGAGCTAAAGGTTCTTTATGTAATCTTATCCTTCCTTTTATTTATCCTTTCCTTTATTTTGATCTAGTTTCCACATATGAGAGAAAACACTCCTACTTTGAGTTTCTCAGTTTGGCTACTTTGACTTAGCATGATTTTTCTCAATTTCCATCCATTTACTGGCAAATACCATAATTTCATTCTTTTTAATAGCTGAGTAGTGTGGGGGCATCATTTGTCCTCGCTACCTCAGGCTTCCGTCCCTGAGGCAGGCAGGACAATCCAGCTGGTTCGGACCAGCTGGATTGTCCCCTGGGAGCCCATCAGGAGGTGAGTGCCGAAGGCTGGAACCTGGGTCCCCCTCGTGCGGGGACCCCTTCCCTCCCAGCCGGGGAAACAAGGCAAACACACGCAGTTGATGGCAGCTCAGAATCCATTTATTATCAAGGCACACGGGTTTTTATATAGGGAGGAGGGGAGACAGCCAAGGAATCAATAATCCTTCTAAGGGAGTTGCCAGGGGTTATGTAGATTTCAGTACAGACAAAAGTTAGGAACATTCTGTCGTTTAACCCACCCTATTTTACCTTTTGTATCAACAATTAGCAAGATTAACAAAGCAGGACCTAGCAGCCCCTCCTGAAGGAACTTACACAAATAGTAGCAAGATCGCTCTAGGGCAGCTGATGAAATGGAGTGAAGTCAGACCAAAGGTTAGACCCCAACAAGTAGACCTCCAGTGTGTGTGTATATATACCACATTTCTTAATCTATTCATCTAATGATGGGCATCTGGATTGATTCAAGAAATTTAGCTATTGTGTTGCTGTAAGCATTGAAGTGAAGACTATGTTGCTGTAGTATGCTGATTTTAGATCTTCTGGGAAAATACCCAGGAGTGGAATAGCTGGATCACATAGTGGTTTCATCTCTAGTTTTTTGAGGAGTCTCCATATTGCTTTCCAGAGTTTTCAAACTAGTCTGCAGTTTCACTAACAAAGTGTACAAATTTTCCTTTCTCCTCACAACCTTGCCAGCATTTGTTTGTATTCTTGAAGCCATTCTGACTGACGTGAGATGAAATCTTAATGTTGTTTTTTTGGTTGTTGTTTTTGTTTTTTGAAGACAGAATCAATATTTTCTTTTTTATCTGGTTTTTGGGCTTTTTTTCCCCTCCACTTAGTTGTATATGGGCTGCTAGGATCAAACCCAAGTCCTTATGCATGTCAGGCAAGTACTCTGCTGCTGAGCCACCTCTCCAGTCTCCTTAATGTAGTTGTTAATTGTTTTTTTTTTTAAAGAGAGAGAGGGAAAGAGTAAGAGAATCAATCTTATTCATTTCTTCATCTGGCCTTCACGTCTCTAACACTTAGTTGTGTATGTGGTACTGGGGTTTGAACCTGGGTCCTCATGTATGCCAGACAAGGGTTCCAAATACTGAGTCACCACTCCAACCCCCTTAAAGTAGTTTTGATTTGCATTTCCCTGATTGTTACAGATGTTAAATATTTTCTCATATATTTATTGGCCTCTGTGTTTCTTCTATTGAGAAGTTTCTGATTAGTTCTTTTGCTCATTTATTGATTGGGATTTTTTTTAATGTTAAGTTTTTTGAATTCTTTGTACATTCTGGATATTAGTTTCCTTTCAGAAGGGTAGCTGGCCATGATTTTCTCCCATTCTGTAGGTTCTTTCTTCACAGCTTTAATCATTTCCTTAGCTCCATAACAACTGAGCCACCACTCCAGCCCCAGTGTCCCATTAATTAATTCTTGATTTTTATTTCTTGCACTTTGGGGGTCTTGTTAAGGAAGTCAGTACCAGCTCCTATGATGGAGTGTTTTTTTTTTTTTCCGTTTGTTTTTAAAGAGAGAGGGACAGAAAGAGAGAAAAAGGGAGAGGGAGAGAGAATGAGCTTTATTTAGTTTTTCATGTGTCTTTTGTTGCTCTGATACTTCATTGCTTCATTGTGTATGTGGTGCTGGGGTACGAACCCACATGCTTGCATATGCCAGGCAAGCATCATAACCGTTGAGCTACCACTCCAGTCCACATTTTCTCATATTTTCCAAGGTCTTCTTGCACATTAATTGAAGTGGAATTCCTCTTTCTCTTTTTGTGTGTAATTATCTTACTTATTTTGAGGTTTCTCTCTGTATTAGATGTATGGGTAGATGCCAAGGGATGGAAACTGAACTCTCTCTGGTTTTTCCTCCTTGGGTCCTTGTTGATGGTTTGGGGTTTTTGTCTCCTCCCATCTTTGATCTGGAGTACTGTCAGGGAAAGTTCAGCTCAGCAGCAGAATTCCTAACCTGTGAACTTTTAGTTCCTGTAGATTCCCAGCACCTCACAGAATAGGGGAAAACAAACAATGGGAACAATCAATGCAAACTATATACAGCATTGAACTGAATATTTGGTTCCTACTATGAGAATTACAATGTTAACTGCCACAAAACCCAGAAATGGTAGGGTCAGCAAATAGCTTTGGTTAAAACAGTAAGTAACCATCAACTGTATGTGGCATTAAAGTTAATAACAGATGCCAACTCTGGCATCCACAGCAGTAATGATTGCAACAGCATTTACAGTGGGGGCAAGAGTTATATAAACCAATTAGTGGTAAAAGTTGGTAAGAACAGTTAATTAAGAGAAAAGAAAATGTGAAAGGAAGGTAGAAAAGAGCTTACAATTTCAGAGTGAAGAGGGAGAATGCAGAAGAGATATAGGATTTGATGGTTATAAAAAAGGAGGAGAAAAAAGAAAGTAAAGGAAGAGTGAAAGAGAATAATATCATTTGATTGTTACCAGCAGGAAAGAGAGGAGGAACAAGAGAAACACACAAATGAAAAACAATACAAAACAAGACCAAAATATACTAAGCAAAAGCCCAACTCTCAAAAGGCAAGGCAAGGGGCTGGAGCGGTGGCTCAGCGGTTTCGGCGCTTGCCTGGCAAGCACGAGGACCAGGGTTCAAACCCCAGCACCACGTACACAACTGAGTGTTGGAGCAACTAAGGCCATTGTGAAAAACTAAATAAAGTTGTTTCTCTCTAAAAAAAAAAAAAAAAAGGCAAGGAAAAATAACTACATTTTTAAAAAATGCTAAAAATGAGAAAAAAAATAAAGTATGCTATATGTTTATATGTCCACAAACCAAATCAGCATAGCAAAAACACACACAAAATCAAAAGGAAATGAAAAAAGAAAAAGAAAACAAAGGATTCTTAGTGAAAAGTTGAGGAATTGTTTCCACTGAGGTGTTCAAAATAGACAATGAGAGTAGTTGGTCATTATCTAGCCCGACTGTCTTTCTTTCCATTTCTTCCCAAGTTATGTACTGTGCCTGAGAGCAAGGACTGTGTTGTTAAAGCCTTTCTTTTTTTGTGCTGCTTAACAAGCTGCCAGCTTGAGTTAAAAACTTCACAGCTTCCTTCTTGCCAATATGAGGTAGGATGGAATGTGAAGCTTTGTCATCAGGAGTTTTGTCTGCACCGACCAGATCAACGCCCTCCCGGAGTGGGGCCGCTGCAGAGTTCTATGAGTGGAGGGCTGGATCTAATCAGACCTCAGGGGCTTTGCTGGTGGTGACTGTTCTGGAGAGATTATTAGATCAACTTTACAAGGTCCTAAGCAACTTAGTGTAGTGTCTCAAAATAAAAAATATAAAAAGGGGTGGGGATATGGCTCAGTAGTTAAGCACCCCTGGATTAAATTCCTGGTCAAAAAAAAAAAAAAATTGAAGTTTTGTTATAATTTTTGTGAAAAACATTTTGAATGTCTGAAAAGAGGTGAAAAACAAGATATGAATTTGAATTTGGAGGAAGCACAACATGAGCTGGGAAATAGAAGTACAAAGTCAAAATTCTTATATGAAACATGCTTAATTATTTTTAGATACTCCAGAACTGAATAATAAAAACATAATCTTACCTGGTATCAAGGTATATAAAAAGTATCCAGCAATAAGGTGCTTATTTTCACAGTCCATTTTGTTGGTTGGTTGTCTGCCATAGCTCACATGACACTAAGGGTTGTTATAAACTGGATTTCTTGTCTTCCTATTCAGTTATCTGTTAGATTTTTCACTCATTTAATAATTGTTTGTTGAGCATCTCTATTCTAGACACTGGGATGCAGGTTTTAGTAAAACACATGAGGATTTTGCCTTATTTGTGGTGAGAAGAGATGCAAAAAAAATGGACAAATAAATATTTTAAATTACAGTCAGTTCTATGAGGAAATAAAACAGGATAAAAGGGTATAAAATTACTTTTGGGGTGAAGGTTAAGTGGGCAGAATGTTTTGGACAGAGTGGTGAGGTGATCTAAGCCAACATACGCACTGACAACTCTAAGACGTGAACAAAGAGAAGGTACGAGCCATGGAGATTATCTGTGGGAAGAACACTCCAGGCATAGGAACCGTAGCAAATGGCTGAGAACAAAACACATTTGGCATTCAATAAGGGCTCTAATGCAGTCCCATGTGATTAAAGTGCAGTGAACAAGGGGAGAGTGGTAGATGAGGCTAGAAAGCTATCTATGTCTTCAAGTCTTTGGAAAAGAGCTTCAGTTTTGTTCTAATGGCAATAGGAAATTATCATAGGATTTTAAGTATGGCAGAGATGTGGTTTTCTTTTTTTTCTTCTTCTTTTTTTTAATAAAGAGAGAGAGGGACAGTGAGAGGGCGAGAGTCAATTTTATTTAGTTTTAAATGTGGCCTTTGATGCTCAATACTTGGTTGTGTACATGGTGCTGGGGTTTGAACCTGCAACCTTGCGCATGCCAGGCGAGTGCCCTAACCGCCAAGCCATTGCTCCAGCCCTGTGGTTTTCTTTTTAAAAAGGTCTCTCTGGCTTCTTTGAAGTGGGCAAGAGTATAAACTTGGAAAATGATAAGAAGGCCATTACAGTCACCAAGGCAAAAGATGATGGTGATCTGGACCAGGGTAGTAGCAGTCACGGTGGTGAGAAGAGGTTTGATTCAGGTTCTACTTTGCAGGTGAGGCTGACAGATTGTTGATGGATTGGTATGGGGATGGTGAGAGAAAGCACTGAGTGAGTGGAGATGCTTTACCCCAGATAGGCAAGACAGAGAGAAGAAAATTCTGGGGGGAACCAATAACTCTGTTTTGGTCTTTTTATGTCTAACATGCATTAAGAGATAGAAGTGGAAATGTGAGAAGGCAGTTAAATATCGAAGGGTGGATATCTAGGGAAAGATGATGTTTGCACACATAATTTGCAATTCATCAGTATGTAGGTTGTACTTAGAGCAATGAGACTAGATATCAACTACTTACTTACAGAATGAGTTTGAGTATAGAAGAGAAGAGGTTCTAGAATAAAGCCCTACATGTTTTTTGTTTTGGGTTCTGGGGATTGAACTCAGGGTGCTTGATCACCAAGCTACACCTCAAGCCCCTTTTATTTTGTTCTGAGACAGGTTCTCACCAAGTTGCCCAGACTGGCCTTGAACTTGTCCTTCCCCCTCTTAGTACTGGGATTACAGGCATGTGCCACCACACCCAGATATTCCTATACATTTTAGTATTTAGAGATCAAGTAAAGGAAGAAGCAATCAAAAAGAAATTCTAGTGAGATAGGAGAAAAATTGACAATATATGGTTATAGAAACTAAAAATAGAATGGATTTTGGCATTTTCTATGTTCATTTATGCCACATTCTTCAGAGTGGTCAAATTAGACAGGACTGAGAATTGACATTGTATTTGGTAGGGTGAAGACACTGCTTACAGATCTGATAATGATTATTTCAGCAGATGCAATGAACATATGATTGGAGTGGGTTGAACAGAGAATGAGAGGGGTGAAAGTAGAATGAAAAAGTATAGGCAACTCTTGTTAAATGTCATTGTGAAAAGGATGCTGAGATACAGGCCAAGTTGTCGAGGATGTGTCCAGGGAGAGTTTAGTTAAAAAGGTACTAAGGCATGATTCAGAAACAAAGGCAGATAATAGCAGGGGTGCAATCTTAAATAGGCAGGAGGACATGGTATCCACAGCACTGGAGAGGACAGGGTATGTTTCTTCACTGTGAAAGGAAGGAGTACAAGTATTCAGATTCAGGAAAGTTAGAGGTTGGTAGATTTGATGGTGGGAAGATAAGATAATTATTGCTTGGCTGCTTCTATTCTTTCAGTGAAGCTTAAAGTGAAGTCACTAGTTGAGAAGAGAGTTGGAGGTTTGAGGAGAGAGAAAATGTAAAATAAATAACTTAGTCAGAAACTATTCATATTAGTATCTCACTGAATTTTTTTTGAAGAGTGATAGAAGGTAAGAATCAGAAAAGAAAGAACTGTGATACATATTAAAAGCTTCCTTTTTGTGGTGTGGTACTAGGGATTTATTTATTTATTTTTTTTAAAGAGAGAAGGACAGAGAGAGAGAGAGAAAGAGAGAGAATCAATTTTTTTGAGTTTTTCACATGGGTTTCGTTGCTCCAACATTTAGTTGTATATGTGAGTGCTGGGGTTTGAACCCGTGTACTTGAGCATGCTGGGTGGTAACCGCCAAGCCACTGCTCCAGCCCCGGTACTAGGGATTTAATCCAGGGGTGCTCTCCCTCTGAGCTACATCCCCAACCCTGTGTTTTATTTTATTTTGAAGCAGGGTGTGGTCTCACTCCGTTGTAGAGGTTGACCTTGAACTTTCAACCTTTCTGCCTTATCCCCCTGAGTCACTGGTATCATAGGTGTGTCACTGCACCAGGCAAAAGCTTCCACCTTAATAACAAAAATGATTTATTTGTAGAGCACTTTTGGTGTATAAGTGGTACTAAATTTGCTCAATAAATACCAGACTACTAGAAAAGGAAGGCATCTTTGAGAAAGGTAATTTAGGGCAAAATTACTACTTCATATTTCATTTATTGAATCTGCTTTCTCCCTATACTGATTTTTTTTTTTTTTTTTTTTTTTTTTGTGAGGGGTGTTGGGAACCATTGCTATTCCTTGGGGTAGAGCTGAAACACACCTGGTCTTAATGCAAGGGCACAAGGCCAGGGACCCTGCTAACAAGGCTCACATGGTAAAGCGTGGCAGCTTACCTAAGAAAAAACAAGGACCTTCATCCAGATTTGAAGAATTAAGAGGATATTGGCTTAATGACTCAAAGTGCTTGCATCCATCTTCTGTTAATTGTAAATCACCTACTGCTTTCTCTTGTGAATACGCAGCATGTGGCTCAGAAGCTCAGAGCAGCTGTCCTACATAGTGGAGTACCCTCTGGCTTTCCCACACCTTTAATTCCCCCAATTTTCTGACTCTTTTTTTCTTAATACCACATTGTCCCCTTTCAGGATTATAGGATGCCTTGCCAAGGTGGGTGCAGCATAGATTCTGTCTTTTCATCTTTGTATTTTTAGAACATACATGGCACAGTGCCTGGCACAAAGTAAGAGCACATAGTGTGTTTTTTTTATTATTTAATTTTTTTTTAGAGCTGGAGACTGAACCTAGGCCCTTGCATTCACTAGGCAGGCACTCTATCACTGAGCTACATGATCACATTTTGCTTTTTTGAATAAATAAATGACTATAAATGCAAGTATATTCCAATCCCAAGAAAATCTACGGGTGGAAATAGAAGAGTCTCCAGAAGAATTTAAATACTCGGCAATGAAAAGCCATAGTAGGATCATAAAGACAAAGACAAACAGATGTTTTAGGGACATTTTAATGTAGCGACAGTAGACAACTATATATTCCTACCAAACTTCTTTTGTGACATTTCAAGAATGAAACATGATCTAAATGATTTTAGGTCTCATCAATGTGGCCTTTTTTTTTTTAACATTTGCTTGAGTTTACAAACTGATCTTTTCTCTATAGTTGTAACAGATTTCATCTTGTCCACTTAACATAACACTGGGCATTACTGAACTATATTCTCAGAACCATTCACCTTACTCTCCCAGTCTGGAAGGTCTGAGAGATTTCATTTCTGTCCTGCTGATGAAGTGTTCCACTCACCTGAGCCCACTGTGGAAAACCAGCCCCACAGCAAGGTTATACCAGTTAGATTCTGTCTCCATCTAACTCCTAAGCTGGTTTTTCTTACTTCTAGAGGTCTGTATAGCATGGCCTTTCCATTTATTGTAATATTGCTTTCAGGAGTGAAATATTTGAAAAAAAAATGAAGAAGAGAAAACGTTTGGGAATATGTGAGGGAAGGTGGAAAAACACAGGAGAAATCTGATCATAGTCAATATGGTCATTCAGTTGAGTAATAAATGGATATGATAAACATTGCCACTAAGGGTTTTGAAAAAGTGGCAGAGGGGCAAGCAAAGAAAAGCTGGGAAAGAAATGTATCTCTAAACTGATCATTTTGCCTTGTAACAAAGACCACAGAAGGCATTTTTTACACTAGAAATATATGTGACCACAGCTATCTCTGGTTTCGTGTTTATATAACACCACACATCACAAATGAGAGAACATAAACTTAATAAAGAGGTTACCAAGAACACTTGACTTTTCTGATTTATAAATAGTTCAGAAAAGGGACAGTGTAACTATTGTGCAGTCATTATCATTACATAAGTGACTGGGGCCCTCTAGAGGCTATTTGTATTTCCTGAATGTGGATCCCAAAATGCATTTTGAGACTTGTAGGAAAACTCAATACTCAAAGTATAACGTCCTGACATAGTTGTTGTTATTATTTCTTTTCCCCCACACGTTCTAGGTGCAAAGCTAAGCTTAAAAATGTGGGGAAACACATAATAATGTGTGTAACATAATTAAACTAAAAATAAGTTTTTGAGCTTGGCGCGGTGGTGCACACTTGTAATCCCAGCAACCTGGGAGGCTGAGGCAGGAGTATAACGCATTTGAGACCAATTTCAGCAATTTGGTGAGGACCTAAGCAATTTAGTGTGAAACTATCTCAAAATTTAAAAAAATAAAAAGGACAAGGGATGTATGTAACTCAATGCTAAAGCACCCCTGAATTCAATCTCCAGTACAAAAGAAAAAAAGTTTTTGACAAAATGAAAAACTCAATAAAAATTGATTCTCCCTCTCTCTCACTGTCCTTTCTTTAAAAAAAGAAAGAGGCAATAGCAATTAGTCTTTTCCAGATAAAGATTTTCGTTTTGTTTTTTGACTTACGTTATTAAATGCATTTTTCTTTTTTATTGGTGCATTATAATTATACAAAATAGTGGGGTTCATTGTTATTACAAGCATATAACACAATTGGGCCAATTTACTTTACCATACCTCCCCACCCCATTTCTTATTCTCTATTCTACTAGTCTCCCTTCTCTTATATTTTGTTAATTATTTTTTAAATGAAGAGGGACAGAGAGAGAGAGAGAGAACCAATTTTATTTAATTTTTCATGTGGTTTTTATTGCTCCGAGACTTCATTGTATTCATGGTGCTGGGGTTTGAACTCAAGTCCTCGCCCATGCCAGGCAAGCACCATAACTGCTGAGCCACTGCTCCAGCCCCCTTCCTTCCCTTTTTATGAAAATCCCCTTTCCTATCTTCCACATATTAGAGAAAAAATATGACTCTTGACTTTCTGAGTCTGGCTTATTTCACTTTATATGATGCTTTCCGGTTCCATCCATTGTTTCACAAATGGCATAATTTTGTTCTTTGTGGCTACATGAAACTCCATTGTGCATATATATATATATATATTGTTTTTTTCCATTCATCCATTGATGGACAACTAGGCTTGTATCATAACATGGCTATTGTGAATTGTGCTGTTATAAACGTGGGTATGCTTGTATCACTAAAGTATGCTGACATTAGTTCTTTCATATAATTACTGAGAAGTGGCTTATTGGGCTGTGTGGTTATGCCATGTCTAGTTTTTGAGGGGCTTCTATACTGATTCTTATAGTGGTTGTACTTATTTATAATCCCATCAACTGTGTATAGCTATTCCTTTTCCTCAAGGGAAGATTTTTTTTCCTACCTATTTGCCAATATCTTCATCCAACTCTAGTGAATTTACACCAAGAATTTTACTCAGCAGAAGGTCAATATGATGCTATTAATTGTATTTTATATACTAATGAAGGCACTTGGGAAAACATTCAATTAGAAATATTTTCCTCATAGTATATGTAAAAAATATTCTTTTATTCATGCTACATTACTTATTTGAAGACTGATGATTTTTTTTGTGAATTTGCTGTTAACTGACAGAAAAAAAAATCCTTCCCTTTTATTCTTTATTGTGTTTTTCATGAACAGGAGAGTGCTATGTTTGATGCAGCTCCAACAACCCTAATTGATTAGGAGGTAATGATGCTATTTGTTGTTTGCTAACCTGTGGCACTATCCAATCAGCAAAAGCCAGCTGTGGAATTGACAAGACTCTTAAAGATAGGCTGCACTTCTGGTGCTGGAGATGATGGACTAGATCAGAGGCAGTAAGAAAGGAAACTAGTTGGTAGGTTGTTTGGATAGTCTAGGTGAAAGAGGATATAATCCTAACCTGGAGCAATAGCAGAGAAAATGGAAAAGATGGGTTAGAAGGAAGATATTTCTGAAATATTAAGGGACTGAATATGAGAGGGGTAAGAGAGGGAGGAATTGAGAATAATACTGAGATTCCCTGCTTGGGAAAAGGGTTAGATGCTGACACCATTAACTAAGAACAGGTATATAGGAAGAGGAACCCGTATTTTAGTGTTTTGTGTATCTACGTAGAGGTGTTCAGAAAATATAAATCTGGAATTCAAGCTGAGGTTGAGATTTGAGAAAGAGATCTGGGATCTGTATTAGTCAACTTTTTTTTTTTTTTAAAGAGAGAAGGACAGTGAGAGAGAGAGAGAGAGACAGAGACAAAGAGAACCAATTTTTATTGAGTTTTTCACATGGCTTTCATAGATCTGACTTAGTTGTGTATGTGGGTGCTGGGGTTTGAACCCGTGTACTTGAGCATGCCAGGTAAGCGCTGTAACCACAGAGCCACCAGTCCAGCCCCTGTATTAGTCAACTTTTAATCACTGTAACAGAATACCAGACACAGGATAATTATAAAGTAAAGGAAGGCTTATTTTGGCTCACAGTTCTGGAGGTACCAGTCCAAGACCAGGCAGCTCTGTTTGTTTGGGACTCTGGTGAGTATGGCACATTGTGAAGCAAGAGCATTTCAAAGTGAGCAGTGACATTTCAATGTGGGAAGCAGCGGGGGAGGGAGGGGACTAGGGTCCCACAATCCCTTTCAAGATCATAACCCCAATGACCAAATGACTTCCCACTAGGCCCCATTTCCTACAGGTGAGATAGAGAAGGAGAGGCAGTTGGGAGTAGGGAAGGGACAAGACAGCAAGCACAAGAACAGTCATTTGAACATGACCTGACTTGTTATAAAACAGTTCCTGTTTCTCAAACAGTATAAGTTTCCATCTTGTGTGACCTGTGCTTGCAGGGTTGGGGGGAATTGAAATATCAAGAACCAATCTAGAGGAACTTATCAACTTCTCTCTATATGCCTTTAAAAGAAAGAATGCTATAAGACTTATATGCCCCCTTCTGCCTCCCAGGCACAGTGCCAGGAGTTCTGAGTCTTTCACCTTCCTTTTTAATAAAATTCCTGCTTGACTGATTGCCTTGGTGTTCACAGTGTTCCTTCTTTGATTCTGTGGAACGTAAACCTGATTCTGACTCCTGCCAGTAACAGAGTTCCCTAGTACCTCTCAATATGACCACCTTGGGAATTAGACCTCTAGGGGACACTCATCCAAACCACAACAGGATCCAAACCAGCGATCCTACCTAACTGTAAATCATATGCTCTGACCCCACCAAATAGTCAGCCCATCTAGCCTTGGAGCCCAGCCTCCAGCCTTGCCCAGGCAGAGAACCAAGATTGTGACTCTACCTTACTATGCAGCCTCAGAACCAAATGACCAGGGAGCCTGGCCAGTGACTCCACCAACTGTGAAGCTCAGCCTAAAGCCTTGACAGACCATAAAACATAGCCTCCAGCCACATTCAACAGCAAGGTACAGAGGATCTGGGAGCCTAGTAGTAAACCCACCAAACTATGGAATACAACCCAAATGGGAAACTCCACAATAATCTTGCCCAACAGTGGAACGCAAGGTGTGGTCCTGTCCCATTTTGCAACACTACCCAATAACAGAGTATAATTAGTGACACCACTAGGCCGAAGACTGCTCAGCCACAGAGTCCAACCAGCACCCAGAAAACCTGTCAGTAGCCCTGCCTGACCATGAAGCCCAGCCGGAAGTCCTCATTGGACTGTGGAGATGAACCAGTGGTCTCATCTGACCTTACAGTAAGGGCAGCACTCTCTCACAATTAAAGACCTCAACAGCAAGCCCCACCTGCCAGCAGATGCAAATAGCTGGCCCATCCAGGACTCCAGAATGGACTTAATGGTGAAAGTCTCTCTCTGATAAAATATACCTGTAAAGACTAGAAGATGTTAACATTTCCTCAGATTCCCAGACAACAATGCAAGTATACAAGATCACAAAGAAAAAGGGAAACAAGTACCACTAGAAGAAACTAATAAGACTCTAATAACTGATCCTAAAGAAATGGAAATCTATGAACTGAATAATCATATATATATATATATATATATATATATATATATATATATATATATATATGGAGAGAATGGGAGGGAGAGAGAGAATCAATTTTATTTTTTCATCTGGCCTTTGTTTTTCCAACACTTAGTTGTGTATGTGGTGCTGGTGTTTGAACCCAGGTCCTCATGCATTCCAGGCAAGTATTCTACCATTCTCTTTTGACTTCTGGCTGTGAGATGAGTGGTTTTGTTCTGCCACGTACTCTTGCCATGATGTGCTGCCCAACCAGAAGCCCAAAGCAACAGGGCCAACCGATCATGGACAACTGTGAATGAAAGTAAACATTTTTTCTTGCAAGTTGATTATCTCAGGTACTTTATTATAGTGACAGAAATCTGTCTAATACAGCAATCCTCATGGTAATCATAAAGAAAAAACTTGAAGTGCACATTTAAAAGATTAAGAAGAAAAATCAAAGCATATCACCACAAAGAGTTATTAAAGCACAAAGGCTGATAGCAAGAGAAGAAAAAGGGAACTACAAAAGAGTTTTAAAAAGGACAAAACAGCATTAGTATCAATGATTAAATGTAAATGAATTGAATTTCCAATCAAAAGATAGAGTGGTTGAATAAATTTTAAAAAACAGGATCCAATGATTTGTTGCCTATAAATCTTTTTTTTTTTTTTTAGGGGAGAGAAAGAGACAATCGATTTTTATTTAGTTTTTCATGTGGTCTTTGTTGCTCCAACAATTCATTGTGTACATGGTGCTGGGGTTCAAACCTGTGTCCTTGTGCATGCCAGGCAAGCACTGTAACCCCCGAGCCACTTCTCCAGCCTCATCACCTTATTTTTAAAGACACAAATAGACTGAAAGTGAAAGGATAAAAGATATTTCATGCAAATGGTAACTGAAAAAGAACTAGGTGGCTATACTTACAGAATTTTATTTTTTCATCTGGTGTTTTTCTTCCACTTAGCTGTGTATGTGGTGCTGGGATTTGAACCCAGGTCCTTGCATGTGCCAGGCAAGTGCTCCACCACTGAGGCACCTCTCAGCCCCATAAGAGATTTTAAGTGAAAAAAAAAAGTTTATAAGACACAAAGAAGGTTATTATCTAATAATAAAGGGGTCAATTCATTAAGAACTTATAATAATTGTAAATATATATGCATCCAATGTTGGAACACTTAAGCAAATACTAATAAAACTAATGGGAATAAACAATAACAGTGGAAAACTATTTTAAGTTATTTTTAGCTTCCCTGAATAGTAGAGACTTCAATAGTCCACTTTCAAAAATGAATATTTCATCCAGACAAAGAATTAATAAAGAAATTAAAAACCAACAGGGGCCAAGCCGATCATGAGGCCAGGCAGCCTGTGCAGTGGTACAGGGATCCATTTGAAGAGGGGTGTGCGAGAGCACCCATGCCCTCCCCAGGAGGCACCCAGGGTAGAGCAGGTGTGGGGGGGCTTGGCAAATGGTTTTCTTGCTGGCTGCTTGTGGAGGTTTGGATTCAGGATTTGTTCCTAGTGTCCAAGACTTTGACAAGAAACTGACAGAGGTAGATGCTTACCTACAGATTTTGATAGAACTACTAAACCTTTTTGATGACAAGCTTCAAAATTGTAAAGATGATGAACAGAGAAAGAAAACTGAAACTCTGAGAGACAAAAAAAACAGCATGGTAGAATCAATTAAACACTCTATTGTGTTGCTGCAGATTGCTAAAGCAGTGGACATATGCCACCTAGCAGCAGTCTAACTTCTCCAAGTCATGTTAACTTGTCTCCAAATACAGTCCCAGAGTTCTCTTACTCTAGCAGTGAAGATGAGTTCTATGATGCTGATGAATTTCATCAAAGTGGCTCATCCCCAAAGCACTTAATAGATTCTTTTGGATCTGTCTCATTGTTGACACACAGCAGCTCAGGAAAATAGCTTGAAGCATCCAGATACCACAGAATCACTGAATTCTTCCACGTGCAATGGGACAAGTAATGCTGATCTTTTCAGTTCACATGACAATAGAGACGATGACAGGGAGGCAGGGTCAGTGGAGGAGCACAAGAGTGTTATCATGCACCTCTTGTCACAGGTTAGGCTTGAAATGGATCTTACTAAAGTAGTTCTTCCAACATTTATTCTTGAAAGATCTCTTTTAGAAATGTATGCAGACTTTTTTGTACATTCAGATCTGCTTGTGTGCATTACTGACCAGAAAGATCCCAGAGATGGAATGGTTCAGATTGTGAAATGATAACTCTTGGCCTTTCATGCAGGAAGGAAAGGATCGGTTGCCAAAAAGTCATACAATTCCACTTTGGGTGAGATCTTTCAGTCTCACTGGACATTACCAAATGACACTGAAGAGAACACAGATTTAGTTTCAGAAGGACCAGTTTCCTGGGTTTCTAAAAAGAGTGTAACATTCATGGCTGAGCAGGTTTACCATTATCCACCCATTTCTGCATTTTATGCTGAATGTTTTAATAAGAAAATCCAATTCAATGCTCATATCTGGGACTAAGTCAAAATTCCTTGGGATGTCAATCAGGGTGCACAACATAGGGCAAGGGTGTGTCTCATGTCTAGACTACGATGAGCATCACATTCTCACATTCCCCAATGGTTATGAAAGGTCTATCCTCACAGTGCCCTGGGTGGAACTAGGAGGAGAATGCAATATTAATTGTTCCAAAATGGGTTACAGTGCAAATATTGTCTTCCACACTAAACCTTTCTATGGAGGAAAGAAACACAGAATTACTGCTGAGATTTTTTTCTCTAAATGACAAGAAGTCCTTTTGCTCAACTGAAGGGGAATGGAATGGTGTGATGTATGCAAAATACGCAACAGGGGGAAATATGGTCTTTGTGGATACCAAGAAATTGTCTATAATCAAGAAGAAAAATGAGAAAGTTAGAACATTAGAATGAGTGTGAGTCTTTCCGCCTCTGGAACGATGTCACTTTCAATTTAAAAATCAAAGACATTGATGCAGCAACTGAAGCAAAGCACAGACTTGAAGAAAGACAAAGAGCAGAAGCCTGAGAAAGGAAGGAGAAGGAAATGCAGCGGGAGACAAGGTTATTCCCTGAAGATGGAGAATGCTAGGTTTATGATGAACTGTTACTGAAACGTTTTGGTGCTGTGAAGCATTAGGTTGGGAAACACAAAAGTTTACAC
>PVKS010020920.1:0-36062 GCA_004027875.1 Aplodontia rufa | reverse complement strand
TATCTTTTGCAAAAAAAAAAAAAAAAAGCTGAAACAAATAGCCCTTATTTTGTGAGTCTGGGATGGTCGCTTTGCTTCCATGAAGAAGCCCAGGGCACCACTCTGTCCATGGTGCATCTGGTGGCTGGAGTCCTTCTCCCCAAATGCTCCCGAACCGTGCATGGATTCCAGTGACGCCCTTGAGGTCCAGATGGGTGGTAGAGTCACAGAGCGGGAGAGTAATACGATGCCCAGGCAGAAGCAGGCACCAGGCAGGTCATGGAGAGGTGGGAAATAAGATAGGGACTGCTGGCTGGAGCTGGAAGAATCAGGGCTGGACTTCAGAAGCCAGGTGAACGCTGGACCCCATTCAGAGGGGGTGAGAAGTGCTGCTGGACCCCCTGCATTCAGCTCCCTTGATTCTCAGACACTGGCAGGAGACTGGGTCTGGCTGACAGGCCAGACATCCTTCCTGACTGGGTCACCTGGGCAGCTCACCTGTCCCCTCTCCTGGGGCAGTGTCCGATGGATTTCACCTGGGCAGCATTCTCCCTCTTGATCCGTAAGCTGGGTGGATTGCGTCCCTCTTGCGGCCCCCTAGCACTGTGCACTCATCACGTGTCACTGAGATGTGGCTGCAGGAAAGCCATTGGTTTCCTGTTGGCTAGGGATGTGGACTTAGAAGTCTGATAGACCCCCGTGCAAGTCCCAGCGTACCCAACTGTGTGGTGCGGAGAAGTTGACTTGACCTCTCTGCCCCGCCTTCCTCAAGGCTAGGGTAGGTTCATAATTTGCTGTCCACTGCATCTGCTTTTGTTGAAGATTAAAGGAAATGGTCCTCGGGAGCACATGGTGTGGCCCTGAGCACAACACACGACACACTCTATTAGTAAACACAACCAAAAGAAAAAACTGAACTAGTGAGGCCTTGGAAGGGATGAAGAGATGTACCAGAGCAGAAACCAGCGGGTGATTGCATTGGAGCGGCTGGCAGAACAAGAGGCTCCCTCCGGCCATTGCAGTGTGTTTGTGTTCTACGGTAGAGTCTCTGTGGTGGGCAGGCACATGCTGCCTGCCCCACACGGGCCTGCTCAGCCTCATGTCCACGTCCCACCCATGACCCCCACAGCCTTTGCACCTGTGGTTCCTGCAGACCAATGCAGCCCTCCTGAGCCCATCACACAGTCCCAGAACCTAAAAACGGTTGTGGAGACAGAGAAATTGTGAATGGAAACTAGATTTTGATCCCTTGAGTGCATTGTGATGAATTTGGTCAGCAGGAAAGGTGTAGACTTCATGGTGTTCATCTGGCCCTGTTAGAGATCGTGGGGAACGCTTGCAGTTCAGCAGTCACTGCACTGTGCCCTTGCTGTTGTGCATCTGATCTGCTTATGACCTGTGGCCTTCCCCAGGTGAGAATGGGTGATGCAGCTGGAAACCTGTGGAGCCAAACAGACCACGATGTGGCTGCCCGCTCTGCTAGCGCAGCTGGTCGCTTGTGTTCGAATTTCTCTAAGTCTCTGTTTTTTAGCTGAGAAATGGGGACCAGGTGGGGAGTTCCTGTGCAGTTTTGGCTCACAGAAGGTGCTGGAGAGATGGCTGCTGCTCCATTACCAGTACTGATACCCAGTACCCAGCCCCTTTCCCAGAGTCCGGGGCCTACTAGGTATTCATCAGGTGCTTAACAAATGAATATGATGATGCGTATGTGATAATTTGACTGTAACATCGGCTCTCCCTTATTGATGTACTCCCAGCAATTGCCTAAGTGGTTCTTTCCAGGTAGCAGGTATAGGGAGTGGAGGAAGGAAAGGGAAGGGGAGAGGAAGCAGAGGAGAAGCAGGCAGGTCCCTCCTCAGGGAATGCGCTGCCCTCCTGGCTACTCCAGCCTGGCAAAAGCCGTTTCTTAGGCTGACCTCAGATCCTCACCTTCCTGCTTTCGTCCACGGTCTGGTCTTGCTTGCTGAAGTGGTAGAAGCTAACACTTCCGTGTGCCAACTCTGGCTGGCTCCTCTGCACGCTCAGTTACGTGGTTGAGACAAAGACCATCACCAAGGGCTTTGCCTTTGGCACACCAGGGCCGCCCCCCCAAGAGGTGGCCCAGGAGTGGGGAGGTAGGAGCCAAGATCTAGCCATGCCATGTAGGCAGAGCGCTAAACTCCATGGCTATATCCATGGAACGGGGACACTAGAGGGATGTGTGGCCCAGGGTCACCAAAAGCATTAAAGGAGAGGGAGCAGGGGAAGCTGGAGCTCAGTGAGTGCTCTCCCAGAGTGACAGTTCCAGGGGAAGTGAAACAGGAAGCAGCCCTCCACCCAGCTGAACTGTGAGGTTCTCTGGACACCCAGCCCTCCAGCAGCCTCTGCTCCACCTCACTTCAGTATCTGCCAGCAGGATGACTGGGCCACTCCCTGCATTTGCCCTCTCTGCCTCCCCTGAGACCTCTCCACCTGCTTCCCAGGCCCTCTGAGAGCTGAGGTCCTCCTAGTCACAGTCACTGTAGAACAAACTGAACAGGTGCGAGGAGACCCAGGTGACAGCAGGTTCTGTCCTGGGGAAAGCCCACTCACTTTGAATGTGCCACATGTTGTCTGAAAAGATGCTGCTAGCCTGCAATACCTGCCCATCAGCAGACTCCTGTGTCCTGCTGGCCTTCCAGTATGGCCAAATTCCAGCATGTCCTCCAAGCCTTTCTGACAAAATGTAAGGTTAGAATTTAATGAATTCCTACCGTGTGCCAGGAATCTTTCAGAGCACATTATACACGATGCATTAAGATTGCATAGGGCCCCCCAAGTCATCGTGACTATTTTCATTTCATAAGCAAGGGATCTTAGAGAGCTACACAACTTTCCTCATGACTCCCAGTTCTGACTGCCAAGGGGAAAATGATTGTATTAGCGATTGCTAATGTTGATTCGTTTGTACATTTAACATGTATTACCTAAGTCAATCCTTCCGAAAGCCTTTGAGGTAAGTACGGTCCTGACACTCACTCTTAGACACCAGAAGCCAAGTAATTTTCCCAGGTCGCGCACCCAGTAAATGGCAGAGGCTGCATGTTCTGGGTCTCCCTGATTCCCAGACGACTTCCCCCCGCTCATTGCCCCCACACCTGCCCAAACCTGGGACTCCGCAGCGAGGTGAACCTTGTGAGTTAACACACAGCCTTTCTTCTCCTGGTGACACTTCCCTTCTGGGTCAACATTATGGGGTGGAGTCTTCCAATGATTTTACCATTTCAGCCTCTTCAGCTGCTTCCGTTACTGTTGAGAGGGGGAGGAGGGAAGGCTGGGTCTTCCTGCGGCCACTCCAGCCTTGGCTCATCTGGACTGCCACCAGCTTGAGAGCACCTCCCTTCCAGGACCCAAGCTGGCTGGGGCACCTTTCTCTTTACCTATTATCAACCAAGCGGAAAAGCTGTGGGCTTCCGCTTGCCAGCTAGCTCCCCAGAGCGCCAGTCTTTACCAACAGAATCCTGGACTGTGCAACAGAGGCCTTTAAGGGCTCGGCCTCCTCCCATTCCCCTGGAGATTGAACCAGCAAAAACCCTAGAAAGGGGGAGGGGTGAGAGGCCCACAACACCCTGATCTGCATGAGAAAAAGAGCAAGATTGACAGCTTGGGGGAGCTTGGCTTCCAGCCTGGGAAACCCTGCCCTAGAAGCAGCAGGAGGAGGAAGGGTGTCAGAGTGTCTGAGGCTCCCCAGTGATGGGAAGAGCAGGCGGGGCCTGGACCCACCCTGGCCTTGGGGTTGCTTGGGGGGTCATCCTGTAGCCTCCTTAGCTCTGCCCCAGGGGGCTTTGCAGGAAGCTGCCCAAGGTATTAGGAGCTCTCAGGAGATGTGTCAGAATCCATAACCCAAGAAACTCAGTTTCACAATTTGCATTTGGGCTGTTTTGAGCTTCCCTTGAACTCACCCTCCAGCCCCCAGTAACATCGTGTAGCAGTTTGTCCAAGATAGGTGTGCACGCATGTGTGTTGTACAGACCTTGCCTAGTTCCTCAGAATCGCGTCTTGCTTCTGGGGCCCCCTCCAGGAGGAAATGAAATCGAGGAGAAGGGAATAACTCTGAGGAAGCCAACTCCTGTGCTGTTTTTCAGGTTTTACATTGAAAGCATCTCGTTTCTAAAGGATAAAACCACCGTGGAGCTGTTCTTCCTGAATGCGAAGGCCTGTGTGCACAAGGTAAGGCCTGGGTGCCACGCTTGTTGAGTACTTCAGTGGCTGGGTGCACAAGGAAGGCCCGGGTGCCAGGCTTGTCGAGTACCTCAGGGGCTGGGGTTGCATTTTTGCTGTCCTACCCACCTCGCCCCCTTAAGTGGCAGCTCTTCTTCCCAAGCCCTGAGAGTGAGGACAGCCATGTGGGGCCATCGTTCCCACTGCAGCCAGCATCCACACAGAATCCGATTGTGATTGACAGGCTGCACCCCGCTCTTACCTTGGTTCTACGTGGTCCCGCCCAGGCTCACCCTCTGCCTAGCATCCCTGCACACCTGCCCCTCAGCTCCAGGAAAGCAAAGCTAAGCTACATGCTTTCAAGTCCTGTCTCAGCCACCTGTGGGAGGGGACAGTGCTTTGTTTTATCAGGTTCTAATTTCATACAATCCATCAAGGACAGAGTCCTCTTGTAAAATTCAGTGGACATGCATCTCAGAAAAGCAGCCCCATGCTGGAGCGTTGAACCACGTTGAACTTGACATAAAAGTGTTCATTACTCTCAGTAGTCTAATCTTCTTGCCTTGGGACTAGCCTGGCCTTAAAAGCCTCAACTCTGGCCTCCTTAAGCTACATCCTCCGTAAGGGTAGGGAGTCTGCACAGAGAGGGGTCCAAGCAGCTCACCACCTGCCTTCTAGCTCCTGGTCTCCATGCCCAGGATCCCAGTCTCCTGCCCAGATCCCAGGCCTGTGTCTGGGCCTGACAGAAGCCTCTTCTGTCCACCTCTGTCTTCCTGGATCTGAGGGCTGAGAACTGGATGGCTCCTGGCTTGGCAGAGAAGAGGGGCAGGCTGTGGGTGGGTGGCCTAGGCCCCGGTGTGACCCGTGAGCCACTATTTCCAGTTGTCTTTATACGATTCAGCAAGGGCAGAGGATGATGCCTGCATCTTCTCACAGATTAGCTGTCGTTTCTTGGCATTTACAGGACTGGAATCACACTGGTCTTTCAGTGAGAGTAATTATCTTGGTATTCACCTGTGTGGCGCGTGTCTTGCATCCGTCCCTTCTGCTGAGCAGTACTTGGCTGACTGGACTCACCTGAGACTGTTTGTCCCTGCACCCACTCCTGGGACTTCGTCCCAGCTTGGGGACTGCTGCAAATGAAGTGGCTGCCAGCACTCCGACATGAATCTCCCACTGGAGATGGGCTTTCTTTGCTTTTGGGTGCCTAGGGGGAGTATGGATCGTGTGCTAGAGATGCAGTTCACTGGGTGAGGGTCTGCCCAGCTCTTTCCAAAGCGGGTGCTCTGTTCCACCCCCACCCCAGCAGCTTATGAGCGTTCAGCCCTTCACACCGTCAGCTCCATCCTTGCTGTTCTCTTCCACACAGGATCTTGGCCTGCACTGACCCTCTTTCCTGTAAAAGCATGGTGTCTTTTGGTGTCAGGGCCTTACTCACAGGACGAGTGCAGAAATGCAACTTCAGTTTCTAGTCCGGTTTCTCTGGGTGGGAGCTGGTATGGCCAATTCATGGCACCAGCATTCAGTGCTGTGAAACTTCCCCTCAGCACCGATACAGTAGCAACCCACAGATCCTGGTGTTGGGTTTCATTTTTGCTTGCATCAAAACATTTTCTAGTTTCTGTTTTTAATTTGTTTCCATTAACCCGCTGTTATTTAAAAGAGCGCCCTTGGTTTCCCAGTGCTTGGGGATGGTTAGAGGTCTTGCTGTCTTCTATTTCTGATTTAATTCCATCGTGACCAGAGAACACACCGTGAATTGAAGCCTGCGTTTTTGGAGCGTTGTTGTACAGCTAGGAACACGCGCTGTCTTGATAAGTAGCCATGTGTGGGAAGAATGGTGTTCTGCTGCCCCCAGTGGGGTGTCCCATAAATGTCATCCCCCTCCACCGGGTGGTAACCCCGCCCTGGTTGTCTGTCAGGCTGGTGAATCCATTATTGACAGAGGCTGGCTGTCTTCTGTCGTTATTGTGGGGTTTTCTCTTTCTCCTTCAAGTTCTATCAGCTTTTGCCCTGTTAGAAACTTCATTATGAAGCATATGAAGCAAGGACCGAGACGACTTGATTAGCTGACCTCTTTATGATTACAGCATGATGTTTAAACATGCCAATATTCTTGGTGCTAAAAGCAACTTTGATATTAATATAGCCACTTCACGTTCTTTTGCTTGGTATTAGCATGTAACATTTTCTTTCTTTCTTTCTTTCTTTTCCAGCACTGGGGATTGAATCCAGCCGTGCTTTGGCATTGAGCTACATCCCCAGCCATTTTAATTTTGTTATTTTGAGACAGGGTCTTACTAAACTGCCTTGAACTTGTAATCCTCCTGACTCAGCCTCCCAAGACTCTGGGATTACATGTGTGTGTCACCACACCTGGCTTTTTCTATCCCTCTCATTGTGACCTATTTGTTTTTGTACGTGAACAGTATGCTTGCTGGAAGCAGATAGCATACAGTTGCATCTTGATTTTTAGACGGTTTAACAATCTCTTTTTCACTGGGCTGTGCACACTGCTTACACTTAATGAGAGCGTGGACACATCGGGTTTCATTCTCTCACCTTACTGTCTTGTCTTGTATTGGTCTCATCTGTCCTTTGTTCCCATTTCACTTTCTCTGGCCTTTCTTGGGTTTGGTGAGGGTGCCGGGATTTCTGACCTGTTTGTTGGGTCACCAGCTGTGACTGCTGTGTGACCTCCAGGGCTGCTGCAGGGGAGGCAGTGCACACCTCCAGCTTGCCAAGTCTGCTCTTCACGCGGAGCGCAGGTGCCTTGAGACGCTACTCACCGCTGTGCTACTAACATCATGCGGTTCGCTCTTGACATGGCACGGATGCGAGAGGCATTATTATTTTTTCTTTAGAGAGGGACAGTGAGAGAGAGAATCAATTTTATTTCTTTTTTCACATGACTTTCATTGCCCCAACACTTCACTGTGTGTGTGGTGCTGGGATTTGAACCCATGTCCTTGCATATGCCAGGCAAGCACCGTAACTGCTGAGTCACTGCTCCAGCTAACATTATTTTTTTGCACAAACTTCTGACTATCTTTAAAGCTGTTTAAATATCATTTTCAAATGTGCGCCTGCCCCTGTGGTTCCTGTTCCTGGTCTCCATCCTTGTGTGCACCGTGCTTCTCTGTTGCACCTCTGCTTGTCCCTGGAGGACCCTGTGAGCTGAGTTTGCTGAGATCCCTTCTCTGGGCTTGCCTCTGAAACCGGCTTCATTGGCCTGCTTTACGACAGCAGTTTCACAGGATGGAGAACATATGTTGGGCGATTTTCTCCTGCAGCTCTTTGGGGACCTTGACTCCCTGTCTTCTTGCTGGCGTTTCTGACGAGAAGTCCGGCCTTCCTCGCCGGGGTGCTTCTGCATGTGATGCGTCTCCTTGACTGCTTTTCAGACTTCCCCTTAACGCTGCTCTGGGAGATTTGGTCATGATCCGCCTCCTTGTTCCTCATGATCGACAGCTGAGTGTCTTGGGAAACTTTTCGGCCACTGTGTCTTTCAGCATTTTCTCTACACCCGCCATCCTCACGCAGCCTAACCTCCCTGGTACTTGGCCATCCAAGCTGTGGCTCCGCTGGACAGGGCTTTTGTCTTCGTTGCTCCTCAGCAGGGCTTTTGTGTGGCCTCAGTTTCACCTGTGTGGTGTAGTTTCCCCACTGCGTCCTCAGTTCCATTTATCTTTTCTTTCACGTTATTTCCCGCATTCATCTCGGCTGGTGACGGAGCTCTTGTCTTTCGAGGTTTTGTTTCTTAACGTCTTTCACGTGCCTAGTTGACTTTGAACACATGAAGTAGAGTTGTAGTACTGTTTTAACATCCCTGTCTGCCACCTCTGGGTGACTCTGATCCGCTTGTTTTCTCTTTGATAAGCATCGTGTCCCAGCCACCCGCCTGCCTGGTGACGCTTGCTGGGTGCCGGAGGTCACTCTTTCTGTCTTTCCACTGCTACTTCCCACTGCATTTCTCTGAATACCTTGACATTGTTCTGGCCTGCGGGAGTTAGATGAACACAGCCTGATGCTTGCCAGGTCTTGCCCTGAGTTTCAGATGGCCACAGCGCTGCTTTTCCCACCGTCTGGCTGCTGCTTCCCCAGGACAGAGGCAAGGTCTTCCTGCGCCCTCGATGCCTGTGAATTGTAGCTTTGCTGTCTGGCTGGTGTGGACCAGAGCACCTCCCGCCATGTGTGAGGATGGCACTCTCCCTGTCCTCCTATCCCTGCATGACCATTCATGCATGGAGGAGCCAGGGGACCGCTCTGAGGAACCCGCCACCACCACAGGGCTCTCGGAGCAATTCTCTCCTCTGGTACCCCATTCTGCCTTCTTCTTGCCTTCACATCTCAATCCCTGGGCCATCTCCTCCTGGGGAGTCCCCTGTGCTCCAGTGTCGCGCACCACGTCCTGGAACCTTCAGTGGCAGTGGGGAGGCCACCACAGGGCTCTCGGGTCTGGTGCTCATTGCCCTGCACAGCTGGGTGGTCAGCGTTTTGAGAACTCATTTTGTATGTTGTGTCTGGCTTCTTAGGTTTTTTCAGATGAGCGACAGCTTTCAGTCCATTACTCCATCTTGGTCAGAAGTGGAGGTTCTTAAAGCAGATTTTTGGCTGGTTCTGCGGGGAAAGTAGAATGTCCCTAGCACCAAGCCCTTCTGACAACCTTCATTGTGGAAATTTGGTGTCGTGGGGGCGCTAAGCATTGACGAGTAGAGAGCCATGTAGCAATTACAGCCTTGGAAGCTTTTCATAAACGACAGCAGCCGTGGTCTCTGTGGAGGGGGCAGTGGCCCTTGAGACGATGGTGAGCACCATGGTACGGTGAGACCTCCTTGATCCCTCGTTTGCTCCTTGCCAAGGCGAAGTCCGCATGTGAGATGCTAGCTCATCTTATCTCTCTTATCACTTGTACGCTAAATTCTGTGTCTTGAGGGAGAAATGAGAAGCAGATGCTTAAATATGAATGCACTTGCAGGAAGCTCTTTGTAAACAGTTTTCCTTGACTTGTCAAAGAATTTAAAACTTCTGCAGAACGTTGTAGGATGCTATGGCTGCTACTGATACAATTTTTAACAATTCAGTTGCAGGGATGAAGAGTGGGATATTGGCTGTCTAGCTGATGTTTAAACAGGAGCTAACAATCCTAAGAGACATTACAGAGTAGGTGAAGATAAAACCAGACAGCCATTCGCGGATGCAGCTCTCTACTCATTTCTTTCTTTTTAATTTTTATTGGGGGCGGGGGGAGTTCCAGGGATTGAATCCATGAGTTCTTAACCACTGAGCTACATCCCCAGTCCTTGTTATTTTTTTGTTTTGAGATATGCTTTCAGTAAGCCGCTGAGTCTGGCTTTGAATTTACAATCCACCTTCCTCAGCCTCCAGAGCCACTGGAATTACAGGTATGCGCCACCGCCCCTGGTCTAGGCGTTTCTTAAGGTGTGTGATTGCTGAAGAACATTCCGTGTAAGGAATATCACCGATTTACTGCCAGAGAAGTAAATAAGTTTTATTAGAACACATCTCAGCTGCGGAACACATGGTGGAGTCGTGGAGTGGTAAAGTGAGTCACCCGGGCTGGTAGCGGCTGTTTTCAGGGCTCCCCTGCATGGTGCATGGGGACGTTCTAGGCCCTCTGAGCACTCTCTCCCCTTCTGTGGACAAGTATGCAGAGAGGAGGAGAGCTCTTCCTTGCCATCATCGGATTATGGACAAAGCCACCACGTCTCTGCGTGCCTTGGTAGTAGGAAGTGAGGCTTGTGATGCAGGCATTCTGTGTAGCCATTGGTGAATTTGGTTCATGTTCACCAAATTCAGCCTCGTGAATGTGTCCTCTGACACACAGGTGGGTCACTGTGGTTCTGCAAATGTCCTCGCTGTACTGCATGGAGAGCTCCACCGCTCCAGCCCCCGCTCATCGCTTGTACTTTGAATAAATGTGGAAATGCAATGAGCCAAACATTACTGCCCTGTTGAAAACCAGAGTAATTGCAAGGCTGGGCAGTGGTGTTTATTTTTGTCCGCCCTCTCACCCCAGTTCTTGACCCGGGACCTGCTAGGTGTGCCCTTCATTAGCAGGCGTGGTGAGAGTCTTCCTGAAACCCTGGAGCGACAGGGCGGTTTGCGAAAGT
Organism: Aplodontia rufa; assembly: GCA_004027875.1. NCBI lineage: Eukaryota > Metazoa > Chordata > Mammalia > Rodentia > Aplodontiidae > Aplodontia > Aplodontia rufa. The sequence goes on along the minus strand of PVKS010020920.1, from coordinate 25,770 downwards.
CCTTACAATCTCTCTGTCATTGGCATCTAAGCGTGTGAATCTGGAGGCATCAAAGCTCTTAACAGACCAAGCAGGTTTCGGGGGCAATTTGGCCATTTCCACCACAGAGTCCATCTCTTCACCAGCATCGTGCCCCCTGAAGGAATTACTTCATGGAAGATTTCGTTGACATATGAAAAGATACATACAAAATACTCTGCAAAGAAGAAAAAACCACATGATTATGTCTAGGAGTAGGAAACTGGAAACTGCTTAAACACTTCAACTTGAATTAATCAAATAAATTTCAAGTCATCACTGTGATAGGACATGGCACAGCCATTAAACACAATAGAGCAGTCCCCCTCTGCCAACATGGACACACATCTAAATTATGTTGTTGCACTTGGAAAGAACCAAGTCACAGAACAGTGAATGTGGTATGCTTGGTTTTACCATTATTACTTATTTATATATTTCAAATTCATTCCTGGGGAAAACTAGAAATGCATAACAGAGTCTAAATTTTCATGATCACTGAGTGTGAGATTACGGGAAAGCTTTTGCTATTTAAGTAATGCTTTTGCACTCTCTTCCTCCCCTGCAGTGCTGGCATGTCCCAAGGGCTCTGCTGTCCCACTGAGCTGCACCCCAGCCTGCTTTTCCAGTGTTTGAAACAGGAAGCTTGAGTTAGCTTTAAATCAGAAAATAAAGACAAAAATAATCGTGGTATTCATTAAACTTTACCTTTTCAAATGTGTATCAAGAGAATAAAGACATGGGGGCTGGAGTGGCAGCTCAACAGTTGGAGCACTTGCCTGGAATGTGCAAGGACCCGGGTTCAAATCCCAGCACCACATACACAACTGAGTGTCAAACAAAGTCCAGATGAAAAACAAGTAAAATTAATCCTCTCTCCCCAACCTTAAAAAAAGAGAGAGAGAGAGAAGACATGAGTGGGAGCGTAGCTCACTGGTAGAGTGCTCCCCTAGCATGCATGAGGCCCTGGGCTCAATCTCCAGTAGCGCAAAAGATAAAAAGGCAGAAAAGCACAATAAATCCACGAAGAGTCCACGATGCCGGTGCCACGGCATGAGTCCTGCTATTTTACCGGATTCCTCTCTTTTGTGCGTGTGTCCTCCTGGTTGGGATCAGTGTTGAAGGGCTTTTAACTTCTTGTGTGTTTTAGCTACTTTGACCCCACCTTGTCCTCTCTTTGCCCTGCACCCCGTGTGCGCTTGTGTTGAAGGGTTGGTGTGATGAAGGGGGATGGACCCTCGGATGCCTGGATATAAACCAGCACAGCAAAGGAGGAACCAGTGTCCTTAGGTTGCTTCCCTTGGCCCCTGGTGCTAGGTGAAAGGTGTTGAAGGGTGAGCCAGTGAGCAAGTGGAGGCCGTTAGAAAAGAAAGCCAGCCAGCTGGGACTGGTGGAGCTCCCTGGGCGAGCACTCCCCTATCATGCACGAGGCCCTGGGTTCCATCCCCAGCGCACACACACACACATACACACGCATGCGCGCACACACACAAAATAAATTCAGCATAATGTGGTGCCTCCTCCCTGCTGCTTGTCATCACCGACAGCCCCCGCAGCTCTAGGGAGATGTTATGATGGGGGTAGAGAGAGTCTGCACTCTGATCCAGGGCTCAGGAAGGTGTCTCGACCACGCCTGGAAGTATCACTTAGGTTAAAACCTCTGTTTCATCCACCACAAGGAGGGGACTGTAGCAGTCCAAGGATGAGTTAATGCGTTTGCAGAGGGTGTTGAATAGCATGTGACATTGTTATCGTTGCTGTTGTTACTACGGTAGCCTCCTATGCACGGGGATGCTTCAGCACCCCCACTAGGTGCCTGAAACCGAGGACATTACCAACCTTCTACCATGTTTTCTCCCATACTTACAAACATGTGATCAAGCCTAATGTATAAGTTAGGCACAGTAAAAGACTAACAATAGCGTCTAATAATGAAATAGTACAATTATAAAACGTACTGAGTACGTCAGTGAATGTGGTGTGTCTCTTGCCATCTGATAACCGAAGCAGACACTGGTGGGCTGCATATACAGCAGGGATACTCTGGACAAGGGTGACTCATGCCCCAGGAATGGCGAGATTCTGTCAAGCAAGCTGCTCAGAACAGCTCACATGTGAATTACTTCTGAAACTTTGCATTTAAGCTTTTCAGACTATGATTAATCACGGAAAGGGAGCCCTCAGATGCAAGGGGGTGGCTGTATGGCTCTACGGGACCCACCCCAGCTTTTCGCTGCGGTGTTCCTGCACTGGCCCTGTGGTCACTCCTAAATGGCCAAGCACACCGGGCTCGCTCCATGCATTGAGTGTTTTGCTCTGCTCTCTGGACCTGTCCCCTGCTGAATGCTGCCCCTCGGCCTCCCCCTCTCACACATGTGCACCTGCCCTGCCCTGTCTGCCACCGTATCCTGCAGGGGCTGCACTTTCAGCCTCCAGAGCGTCTTTTCAATGTGTCCCTCCTCCCACTGTGGTGAGTTTGTCCTTCACACACCACCACTCCCCCAATTGTGTTATTGACTCTTTTTGGTTCCATTGTGGGTTTTTGGTATGTTTTGATTGACACAGTCCTTGCACACATTTCTGGGGTACGATGTATACCACCTGTCATGACCAGGCCAGGGTAAGCGTCTCCTTCTCTGTGTTGGGGACACTTGACTCTCTACTAGCCACTGTGACACATTCAGTTAATGGCTCTCAGCCACTATGGGACTGTGCTCTAGAGCACCGGAGACCATTCCTCCTGCCCCCTGCATCCTGGACCACCTTCTCTCCAAGCCTGCCCTCCCTCCACTTGTCCAGGCTCTGGTGACGGCCGTTCCGCTCCCCACTGCTTCATTCATTTTTGACACTAGGATTTGCCTTTCTCTCTCCACTGCTTGTGGGAGCCTGGCATACACCAGAGGCCCTCAGTGAATATTGTCAAGGGAGCAAAGTGAGCAATATACGCTAGCAACTAAATGGATCAATTTTGCAAGATGGGCTTGTGGAACGATCAGCCCAATTGAAAATCCATTTTAGTAACAACCATAAAATTAGTCATTTTCAGCTTCCAGCCTTATTTTGTTTTCACAGCCTAAGTTCCTAAATGGAACTACTATTTCTAAACTCAATTTTCCAGAGTCGATGTTGTACTTGTAACCTTGAAATGCAATGTACTGAAACTATCGGAATACAACTGTGGCGTTGCATGATCAGATCGCAAAGGCTGGGAGTGCCCGCATCGAGGCCAGACCCTTCACTACCGGATTCCTTGTAGGTGTTTCTTGGAGACATTTGGGAGAATCACTGTGAAATCAGCTGCAAGGATAGGCTGCAGCTCTCAACTCTAAGACTGAAACGCTTTTCTAAGAATTCCAAGGAAATAAGCCGTCAACTTTTGATTGCCTCCAGGAAGGAGGAACATTGAGTGGATATCTGGGGAATCCAGTTAATCTTGAAGTCTCATTTTAGACAGGCCTCCTAAAATGCCCTCACTCCAGCCGTCCAGCCAAACGCCCTGACCGTAACTGGTTTGCTTTCCCTCCTTCTCACTAGCATGCAGATAGCCACAAGGCCCTGGCGGGGGAGTGGAGAAATGAGTCGACCACAAGTCTGGAGCCAGCTCCTGAGCAAGACCAGGCTGCTTAAGAGGGAGACGCTCTCCTAAGTACCCCCCAAATAAAGTGGTGGAAAAATAACACATAACCTTCAACACAGCCAGGCACAGTGACACACACCTGTGATCCCAGTGACCCAGGAACCTAAGGCAGGAAGTTCCCAAGTTCAAGGCCAACTTCAGCAACCTAACAAGACCCTGTCTCAAAATAAAACATATAAAGGGCTGGGGATGTAGATTAGGGTTAAAGTGCTCCTGGGTTCAATCACTAGTACCAAACAGTCACTCACACAAACACACACACTCACACATATACACACACACACATGCAATATACACACATACATATACACACTCACATGCACACATACAACATACACAGGCACTCACAATCACACTCACATACACTTTCCCTCACACATACACATATTCACACACACATTCACACATACACTTACTTGCACACACACACAAATACACACATGCACACACAATACATACCTGCATACACAATCACACATTCACACACATACACAATCTCACGCACTTACCCTCACACATACTCATATTCACACACACATTCACACATACACTTACATACCTAGATACACATGCACACATAATCACACAAATACATGCACACACATACATACCTGCATATACACAATCACACACACACATACACTAACACTCACAAGTACACTCACGTACACACACACGCGCACACACTCACTTGCTCATACACAGAACATGAAGCATATTCCTCCGTGGCAACCCCTCACTGTCCGCAGCACATTCGTGGTTCTCGTCCTCAGCTTATTTCAAGATTGGGAAATAATTTAAAGGATCAGTAGCAAATAGACTTCCACAGCCTGTTAATTTCAGGTACAGACTGGTTAAAGTGCCCTCTCATGATACGCAGTCATCCAAAGATCAAGGTTTAGGAAGCTGTGCCACTGAGCTAAACATCAGGACTGACTTGAAAACTGGCCAGGTCACCAGGAACAAAGCCGTCTAGCTCTGCGTTTCAAAGGGTGCTGACAGCTGGGCAAGGGCTCATTTCACCTGCCTGCCTCATGTGGTTTCCCCGTGTATTTCCTGACATGGAAATTATGTGTGGAGTGGTGCACGCCTGAGTCGCCCTCTGTGCACTCCTGGGAATGGAAGTGTGGAAAGTCGTGGCTCATGACGCACCCCCTCCCCCCACATCCTCAGTGTCTGTGCAGCCCTGAGGGGTTGCAGGGAGACAATTGTTCCTCCTTTCATGGATTAATGACTGAAGTCCTGCAGCATAAAGAGACACAGTCACAAAGCAGAAGACAAGGAAACTACCAGCAGCTGTCACCAGCCAGGGAGGACACCAGCCAGGAATAAGTTCTTTGTTCATTGGTCTATCACCAGCATAAGGAGACATGCAAATATTTGCTGAATGCATTGAGAAGAGCTTCAGAGTCAACAGTTGGAAGACCTGTATTTCACAGCAGTGTGATTTAATATGAATTATCCTGAAATATTTGAACCCAGTACTGGTATTTCAGGGACACTGTCATCTCAGAACTGAGCTATAAGAATTGAGGTTTTGAAATAAAGTCATAAAAATGTGCTGATACATGCTTGAAAGAGAGGAGGAGGTAGATAGCCCATTCAGACAAAATTTTAAATCTTAAAACTTGGATATTGGTGGTTGAAAGTGTCTATAAGGTATTATTATTATAGGAATCAAGTTCCTTTGTACATTTCCAGCTTTTGAAATCACAGGGTTGAGCTGGGCACAGTGGCACATGCCTATAATCCCAGCATCTTGGGAGATTGAGGCAGGAGGATTACAAGCTCAAAGCTAGCAACTTAGGCCCTAAGCAACTTAGCAAGACCCTGTCTCAAACAATAAAAAGGGCTGGGGATGTGGCTCAGTGGTAAAGCATCCCTGGGTTCAATCCCCAGTACCAAAGAAATGAAGAAAAAGAAAATTACTCGATTGATAGCTTTGAGGACACTTTTTGTATTTTCAAAGAAATCTGGCCAAGAAGCTTCCAAAACCAGACCTACCCTCAGCAACCCCCCCCTGTCCATTTTGTCTCCATGTGCCTGCCCATCTATCTCATCTGCCATCTGTTTTTCCAGCTCAGACTGGAAGCAGACATACTTGCTTTTGCTTTTTCACAGGGCTTTGCGAGCTTACGAGCCCTGGGAGGACATTTGAAAGCTGTCTTTCTGTTTTTCAGAAAGAAGAAATTGAATTGAAGACTTCCATTCCATAATTAATTAGGCCTAAGAGAAAGGCTGTATGGGGGCAGCCTTGAGGTGGGGATGCATAGGAAACAAGCCAGGGCATTCTGTTAAGTACCCGTGAGTTGGCCACAGGGGTGCACATCAAATCTAGGAGGGACACATGTGCACAGTGCCGTCGACTAAGGGGAAGTCCCAGCTCGTGGGTACAGGACCCCAGCCAACACTGTACTCACAGGAGAGAAGAGCCACAGCCTGGCTGGGCCAAGCTGGGAGCAGGTGCCCGGCTTGCCTGCTCATGGTAGAGGTACTTGCCCGCCCTAAGAAGAACGTCACCTCCGCAGGGCCATGCTCAGGGTCAGTGGGTGACATATAATGCTCTCAGATCAGATATAAGCACTGAATAAGGATTTCTTCAGCTTGTTCTTGAGGATATTTCATAAGATCTGCCAAGGACTGTTACACACCGCTCCCTGCTGTTAGAAGTACAGCCACAGGGCAACGCGACAGATTGCAGAGAAAACAAGCACTGGGAAGAAAGGACGGAAGGGAGCCACACTGGATGGGTGCACGTTGCTCTGAAAGAAGCCAAGACCCTTGCGTGTCCCTGCGCGCTCTGGGGTTGCTCTGTGGGCTCTGAGCGCAGAGGCCTCATGTTGACCCCAGGACGGCAGCTGGCTTTCCCCTGATTCACCCATTTCTTCCTCTAATCATACTTAATTACCTCGTAAGACCTCGCACTTTTTCTTTCTCATAAACGACTAGTTTTCCAGGTGAGCACGCTGATGCTACAAATGCGAATTGTGGTACTTCGGTGGCAGGGTGAGTTTAAGCAATTAAGCGCTGTGATTAAAGCCTGCTGCATGTGTGATCTTCCCATGTCTGGGGAGCACACGCAAGTCAAGAGCTGGCTCCTCCCTGTCGTTTGATGATGGGTGCTGTCTGCTCTCCCGTCGTCTCCAGCGTGGGCATCAGCTGTGGGCGCCTGGGCACTGTGGTGCCTATTAGACCCGACCTACTCAGGCTCCTGCCTTCTTGCCTCTGTAACGGTGGAATGATGTGGCTGTAGACCCCCAGGCCTCTCATTTCCAGGGACATCTCTTAGATGTTCACGTCCTTGCTTTGAGAAAAGTGTTGGCACAGAGTTTGCAAAGAGATCAGATACTGGCAGAACACTGGAACCAGCCTCGGACATTTGACCTGGTGATGGTTTCTTCTTCCTGGGTTTTAAGGGATTCAGGGAGCCTCCTGGCATCAGAGCAGGGAGGAAGTTAGAGTGGGAATGGAGAGAAAGAGGCCTGGCAGGCCCAGGAAGAACTGGGCAGCATCTCCCGGCAGGATGCTGTCGTCGAAAAGTTTAGCTGAGCCAGGCGTGGTGGCCACACCTGCAATCCCAGTGATTTGGGAGGCTGAGGCAGGAGGATCACAAGTTCCAGGCCAGCCTGGGCAACTTAGAGAGACCCTGTCTCAAAATCAAAAGTAAAAAGGGCTGGGGGTGTGACTCAGTGGAGGAGTTCCGCTGGGTTCAGTCTCCAGTACTGCAAGGAAGAAAAGAAGGATTAAAATAAAAAAAGGTGTAGTGTCTTTCAAACGTACAAATCGATCCATTTAAAACAAACAGTTATTTCAAGGCATGGTGGTACCTGCCTGTAGTCCCAGTGGCTCCTGAGTCTGAGGCGGGAGGATCACCAGTTCAAAGCCAGCCTCAGCAACTTAGCAAGGTCCTAAGCAACTCGGTGACAGCTTGTCTGAAAATGAAAAGTAAAGACAGCTGGGGATGTGGCTCAATGGTTGAGCACCCCTTGGTTTAGTCCCCAGGAACTCCTGCCTACCCCCCTGCCCAAAAAAAAAAAAAAAAAGAAGAAAAGAAGCAGTTACTGACCGTCTCTTAAGAGCCAGGCACACTCTAGGCGCAGGGTGTGCGGCGGGGGTTCCACGTCTCTGCCCGTGGAGTCTGGAGTCCGTGAGGCTGATGCGGTGGCCAGCAGCTATGTGCAGCTGTGTGTGCCCTGAGCTTTCTGATAGCTTTCCCTCTTCGGTGACCTAGGACCCAACCCAGGGTCTCACATCGCCTTTAGCCGTCACGACTCTCGGGGACAGGGGGTGCTCCTTGGCTTATTAGACTGGTATGTTTAGAGCCTAGGTCAGAGGCCTTGCAGGTTGAGAGGTGATCCCCCAGTCCATGAGGCACAGCTCTAATTCAGGGGTTCTGCATGCACATCGTGAGGGGCACGTCTCAGGATCATCTGGGACCCTGGTGCAGAAACAAACCCCACCCTGTCCTTTCTCCCCTGTCCCACTTCTGTGAGCTCAGCCTCTGACCCCTTTTCCAGCTTGGCAGGTACCTCTGATTTGCACCAGGTCTGAGAACCACAAGTCACCAGAGACCTGGCTGCCAGGGCCACCTTGATGCTAGGGTGCCCGCAGTGTGCCCAAGAGGAATGCTTAGTGTTGAGCTGCGGTCTGCCTGACTGCTCTCCTGTGCAGCCGCCATCTGTTTCTTTCTTATTTTTTTTTCCAGCATTGTCTTTTATTTGGGGTGGAAAACTTACAGCCAACTTTTTGGCAATAGATTTAAGAGCATTACAGTTCTAATGAACAGCTAAATCAGGGAGCTAGAGAGAAGTATTGTACGGATTATTTTGGAATCCCAGTATTCAGACTACAAATAATTATTAGCCCGCATCTACAGCTAATGACTCAGCTGTTTCTTTCTAATGAATCGACCATTATGTTTCCAAAGTTCTGAAATGGCCAACAGACCATAGAAAGATATTTCTTGAGGCTTTTGCATGAAACTGACAGCTTCAGCAAGCTTCTGGCTTGATGCAGACCCACCTGTTCCCTCTTAATTGACAGGCTATCTGGAGTTGATGCAGAAGACATTCCTCCAATCCTTTCCAGCAGTCTCTGACCAGGGATCTTGGCTCTGATGGTGACCTTGCCACACATGGTCCTTCTGAACGACTCTAGTCCAGTTCCACCACATTCAGAATTTTCTTAGGATTCATCTGAAAATAACTTTCCTTTCTCCTCCATCCCAAACCTTCAAAAGTCATTTTTTAGTGATCATCAGGAACCCATGCATTCATCTTTATTCAACATTTTATTGATCCTGTCATTCATTTTTACTCTCTTTTCACATTTTTTGTTGGTGCATTAGAGTTGTGCGGAATGGTGAGATTTCTTGGTATGAATCCGTGCATGCACACAGTATAATTTGGCCGATATCCCACCAGGCACTTCCCCACCCCCACCTCCTCCTCTCTTTCTTCTGCTGGTTTGTGATGCTCAGATTGCTCCCCATGCAGGCCAGTGGAGTCCCCTTTACATGGAGCCTGTGCCCTGAGGCATGTCCCCGTCACTTTTGAGCATTTCTTTACTTTATGAACCAACAGGACAAGTCCTGGCTCTCCTTTGCTGAAATGATGTGGAATCACCCATTTTTCCTTCTCTAGAGAATAAGATGTTTTTAAATTAGTCTGCACTTCGTCCCCAGAACAAAACTCAGTGCTGTCTGTACACCTAGGAATAAACGCGCATTGCCTGCGCGGAGCCCACGCTGAACGGGGCACGTACAGCCGCTCGCATCCCCTGCCCCTTCTCTGCCCCTGCTTCTCCTCTCCCACGGCCCAGCACGCACCCACATGCTGCAGACTCCCTCTGCTCCTCCTGCCAAGTTTCTGGGAAGCAGTCTGACCAGATGCCTTGGTATCTGGTGCTGCTGTCTGAAACACGTAAACGAGAAACACACCCACCAAACCCACGTGCTTGTTTGTTTTTCTGGTAATGCTGTTTACTTTCTTGCAGAATCTTTTTCTTTTTATCCTCAGAAGTTCTCAGGTATGGGGACAGATTATCACTTTCTTGTTACAGTGTATCAAGTGGAGCGGGAAGGGTCCTGGCTTTCTGACATCGGACGCCTTTAGCAGTGTTTCAAGCCTGGGTATCTAGGACTGGGCTCTGGAGCTCGGCACACAGTGGTGACAGGGAAGCCTGCCGGGTATCCTCACAGCTCAAAGGACTGCAGGGTTTTAGCTCTGTGTGTTGAAAATCAGGGCAGACCAACTACATGGTAAATCAGACGCCCAAGGAGCGTTCCCTTGTAGACAAGAAAGCTGCAAACACCCGTCAGCTTTAGATGCCAAGGCTCTTTCCCTTGAGTCCCTGAGCACCTGCTGTGCATCAGGAGTGTTGAGGCCCTGGAAATGCAGCCGTGGCTAAAACAGATGAGATTCTTGCCCTTTTTATCTTAGCTAGTGGGCAGGCGTGGCAGACAGTAAGGGAAATCCCCGTGGTGTGTAATGCGCTGACGTAACAGGCTGCCGAGAGCAGCACAGGTGTGCGCGGCCGAGCTCCATGCCTGGGGGTGCTGAGGGTTGTGCTGCATATGAAGAATCGGGAAAAGGCCACAGGGGAAGTCAGGATTTCTGTCTGCTTCATAACCTCATATTAGGCTTTAGCGTATAGAAAAAATTGCCTGGACCCAAGCCTGAGACTCAGCGGCCCTTCCCCGTAGCCAGTGTCGTCCCTGGGTGTGAGGTTGGCACCTAGGAGCAGAATTGCTGGGCCTTACGCACATGGACGTTAAGTGTTGTAGGTCCTGCCCAAAAATTGGTCCAAAAGCAGCTTACAGTCTCCCAGCAATATCCCCAGCAGGGAGCACAGCTAAAATGTGTTAAGAAAAACATTTCTGTGGCTGGAGCAGTGGCTCAGTGGTTATAGTGCTTGCCTGGCATGCACGGGGACATAGGTTCAAACCTCAGCACCACATACACAACTAAGTGTCAAGCAAAAAAGGCCACATGAAAAACTAAATAAAATTTATTCTTTCTCTCACTCTCACTGTCCTCTCTCTTTAAAAAAAATAAAAAATCTCTGCTGAGCAGTGTGATCAGGCACATCACGGGCATTGCAAAGAACTACGCCAGCATATTATATGGAGACAGAAAACGGAAATTAATTAGCTGGGTGTGGGGCACACACCTGTTAGACCAGTGACTCAGGAGGCTGTGGTAGGAGGCTTGCAATCCCAGTAGCTTGGGAGGCTGAGGCAGGAGGATCACAAGTTCAAAGCCTCAGCAACTTAGCAAGTTACTAAGCAACTTAGACTGTCAAAATAAAAAATAAAAAGGGTTGAGGATGTGATTCAATGGCTAAGTGCCCCTGGGTTCAATTTATGGTACAGAAAAAAAAGTCTTTATAATTAGTGTTAAACACTATGAATACTTGTGTTTCCAATTATTACATCTATTTTTAAAACTTGACAAGATTATTTTTAAATTTATTTGAAAATAAGTAAAAGAGAATGTCATAGGTTAACGTGGAAAATTAAAGGATTTATCCTATTAGATGTTAGGATGAGCAGTGATTAAATGTTCAGGAACTGCATAAAACCTGAACCAAGTAGGCAATCCGGGGAGAGAGACGGACCTAGCTCGGAACTGAAGAGGCGATGTCATAAGCATACCGTGGGGAATAACGCCAGAGCTTCTGGGTGCTGGGCCTGTGACAAGCACTTCACATTTATCACGGCCACGTTCCCATCATCATCACCCACTGTGCAGATGAGGAACTGAGTGTTAGAAAGACTGAGAGACCCAGGGCCCCAAGCTTCCTCTGGGGGGAGCTAGGTCCCGGGCCAGATGAGGACAAGACTGCGGGGAAGAGACAAGGACACCATCTGTGCCCAGTAAATGTGACGAAGGTCCATGCTGATGCTGTGTGCCTGAATCTGGTGTGTGCTCACAGTAGGGACACGGAAGAAAGGGTCGTTTCCTACATGGGAATAGTAAGGACCATGCAATCGCAGAAGCACTGGACTTGGCGTGGAATCCTGGATCACATGCTGAAATATCTTTACTGTACTTTTTATTGCTTTTTGGAGGGCAGGAGGAGATAGGGATTGAACCCAGGGGCACTTAACCACTGAGCCACATCCCAAGCCCTTTTGATTTTTTTTGTGAGACTGGGTCTTGCTGAGTTACTTAGGGCCTTGCTAAGTTGCTGAGGCTGGCCTTGAACTTGTGAGCCTCCTGCCTCAGCCTCCCAAGTTGCAGGCATGCTCCACAGTGCCCTGCTATTTCATACTTCTTTACTAACAGAGTGATTTTTACTGATTTCATATGGCTTGTAAAAATATATTTCATTCCTGAAGATGAAAAAATTTGCTGCCCTGATGTGGATGATGGTTATCTAAATAGCATAGACATGAACTTCATCGTGATGCATTCCACGGTACGTTCCTCAATTAGAGAACACAAAACCCACAACTGTAGCAAAATATAGTAAGTGATGGAATCAGGGTTATTTTTAAGTAAGAAAATAAAGAAGTAATTAGATGCTGCCAAGACTAAGGTTAACTACATGTGGCGTGGCTCATAGAAAGCATTTGGCCCACAAACCTGAAAGTCAGCTTCTCTTGGGAGCCCAGAGCAGAGAGGGAGAGCTGACCACTGACGTAACCCATGGTAGTCACTAAGGCCAGCAAATCCACCCCTTGAAGGAGCACAGTCAGCACTGGTGCTGGGAACCAGAACCCTTCTCCACAGGTCCTCGCAAAGCACCTCGCAAAGCATCATGTGATGTCACAAATCACATCCTCAGTAACGCATCTGGGGTTATTAGAGAACTGGCCTCTGAGGTCAGCACATCTCTCTCAACATAAACTCGTGAAACAATCCTAAGAGAGCTGCCGCAGCCTGGGGTGAGGCTTGGGGCTTGATTGTGTAGATTTCTCAGGATTCTGGCTCCATCCAAGTGTAAGACTTAGAGAACCTGGAGCCGCAGTTCTTAACCAGGGACACTTGGGTTGTCGCAGTGAGGAGGAGGCTGCTGTGGCATCTAGTGAGTATCCCGTAACACACAGGATGTGGTCAACACGGAACGGCAACTCCGCGTGTTCTGAGCTTGCAGAACCCTGAACTGTCAGAGTGCTGAGCCCCAGCTGCAGGGCACACACCTGTCATCCTAGTCATCAGGAGGCTGAGGCAGGAAGGTGGCAACTTAACAAAACTGCCTCAACTAAAAATAGAAAGGGTTTGGGATGGGTTCAGAGGTCAGGCACCCCTGGGTTCAGCCTCAGGACAAAAACAAAACAAAACAAAAAAAGGGCAGTGAACCACTGAGAGCAGCACCCTCAGTAGGACTTCCGAGATCCAGTGTGGACAGAAAGAGGTCAGCGTTGATTCAGGTAGCAAAGGCTGGGGGAGAGTTGCAGGTGTGACAGCCGGGCCCAGCGTCCTGGGCCCAGTGATCCCAGTGGTGCACAGGAAGGCAGCTTTCCTCCTGACCACAGTAACCCAGCGAGCTGCTCTCTGGCTGGCAGATTCCTCCTGCATGCAGATGTGACCAGGGGAAGAGTCGGCCAATCTCCAGGGAGCCCTCCAGTCCCTCTGCGCACCCTGACGTGTCTGTGCCTTACCCATTTGCTGGCTAGTGAGCCACAGGGAGGGGTCCTGAACTGCACCCAGGCCTCCATTTGCCCGCCTTTGCCCTTTAACTAGACTTTTGAGTCTGTTGCCACTCAGCAGAGGTAGAACATCCCTGGAGAAAAGAGAGAAAGAGATAGAGAGAGAGCTGAGCCCAGAGAGCTGGCACCCTTCCCTTGGTGCACCTGAGCTAGCCGCGCACGCCTCTGACACCGTCCGGTGCCCGTGCATTAAGCTGCGTCGTCAGACTCACTCTGCGGTTCTCTTCGCTTATCTCTGACTGGCACCCTTCCCTTGGTGCACCTGAGCTAGCCGCGCACGCTCCTGACACCGTCCGGTGCCCGTGCATTAAGCTGCGTCGTCAGACTCACTCTGCGGTTCTCTTCGCTTATCTCTGACTGTCAGGGAAACTCACAGCAGGCTCCCGGTCCGTTATTTCTGCGCAGAGCCTGCTCTGAGTCTTAGCCTGCCCAGGGCCTAGAAGGCTGCTGCTGTTGCCTTGGCGGAAGGGAAAGGCATCGTGTGTCCTGGTCCTAGGCAGTTTCCAGGTACTTTTGCAGTTTAGGCAGGACCCTGCAGAGCTCTTCATTAGTCTCCATTAAATTCCACCAGACGCAGTTGCTGAGGACCGGGGCAAATGGACTTATTCTGTTGGGTTTGCTGTTGCTGTTGTTGTTTATTTGTTTGGTACCAGGAATTGAATCTAGGGGCACTTAAATCACTAAGTCACATCCCCAGCCCTTTTTCCATTTTATTTGGAGATAGGGTCTTGCTAGGTCTCTTGGGGCCTCCCTAAGTTGCTGAGGCTGCTAAATTTGCAATCCTCCTGTCTCCTGAGATTCTGGGATTACAGGTGTGCACCACCGCACCTGCTGCTGCTCCTGGAAGTAGCCTTCTTGATGGATGTGTCGTTTAAAGAACTCCAAAGGACAAGTCAAGTGACACTGGGACTTGAAATGTGGAGGGTGGGCGAGGGCTGGAGGCCATGAAGTCTCAGGGCTTGGCCAACCTTCTCTGTTCTCTTCCTGGAACACGGTCTTGGGAGCCTCCTTCAGCCTCCTCCATGGCACTGCTCAGGCCCTCCTGGGCAGGAGGGGAAGCGGCCTGTGAGCCGGGTATTCCCCCCGCACCCGCCTCTGGAGCTGTCTGAGCCTGGCTCCCTTCACGCTTAGGCTCCTCGTTTCAGCTTTTTAAATATTTAGTGGTCCTTCCAAGGTAGAGCAGCACCTGGCAGCCTCCTGGAGAGAGTGCTTTAGGCTTGTGTCTGTCTGGAGAGCTTCCGTCTACTAGATTGAGGGCTTGCTCTCTGCCATGTTTTTCAGATGAATCCTCCCAGGTTCTGATGAGGCCAGGCTCATAAGGGTTGGCAGTGGGTTTTGAGGTATTTTACCCATCTTTAGTTTGTTAATACCCCAATAATGCACTTTTCCTTTCCCCTGAGACATTCAGCAGATGGGACTTCAGCTTTGAACTCCAGCCTCATCCTGAACTCGGTGTTTCTGAATTCCCTTCTTAGCCACCCTTCTTCCAGGAGCTGAGTCTGTCTCACTGAAGGAAATCGGCTTTTCTAGAACTCTATCTGATCAATGCTGCTCAACCCCCACCTCTCCTGTTGCATTAACCACTTCTTCAGCCTTCACCAGACTAGAAAACCCTGTCTCCTGCTTGGAAGATAGAGGGCCATTGAGTCCGGCAGTCCACCTGGCTTCAGTGATTGAGATTACAGGCGCCCTCTGAATTCCAAGGCTGGGGGTGTGTCAGCTTTGGAAACATCTCTGCTGCAGGCTTCGGAAGGGAGGGCTCCGATGCAGGGGGAAATTCATTTGTTCTCATTTGTAATATAAGGGAAACTTGAATTATGACCACTGTGGCTCCATAATACCTGGGGTTTTGGGGTTTGCTTATTTGATTTGATGGGTTTTTTGGGTTTGTTTTGTTTTTTTGTTTTTGATACTGAGGATTGAACCCAGGGCTGCTTAACCCCTGAGCCATATCCCCAGCCATTTTTACTTTTTATTTCGAGACAGGGTCTCACTAAGTTACCCAGGCTGACATTTGCAATTCTCCTGCCTCAGTCTCCCAAGTAGCTGGAGTTACAGTCATGCACCACTGCACCTAGCCAAAAATCATATTTTAAATAAAAGTTCCTCTCTACCAATATATTGCTGTAGCATCACATGATACAGTAATAGTACACATATATGTCACCACATTTAAAGATAGCAATAAAGGGGCATGTATTATTACTAGAGAAAACACTTTTTCACACTCTCTTACATCCTACCAAGCTCCTGAAAAAAAGTTTTTCTTTACCAAAGCCCAGAGCTCCAGTATTTCTGGGGATCTTGAAATATGAAAAATTAAAATGATGGAGCTGGGCACAGTGGCCACATGCCTGTCATTCCA
Organism: Aplodontia rufa; assembly: GCA_004027875.1. Classification (NCBI taxonomy): domain Eukaryota; kingdom Metazoa; phylum Chordata; class Mammalia; order Rodentia; family Aplodontiidae; genus Aplodontia; species Aplodontia rufa. The sequence goes on along the minus strand of PVKS010020920.1, from coordinate 10,095 downwards.
GCAATGCAGGAGGCTGAGGCAGGAGCATACCAAGTTCAAGACCAACCTGGGCAACATAGCATGACCCTGCCTCAAAATAAAACAAAAAGTTCTCAGGACATAGCTAAGTGGTAGATCTCCCTTGAGTTAAATCCTCAGTACCCCCAAAATAAATAAAATAAATTAATGGAAAAATGATAAATTAGAGTTCATCAAATTTCAATATAGCCAGGCACAGTGGCACACACCGGTAATCCCAGCAGTTTAGGAGGCTGAGGCAGAAAGATCACAAGTTCAAAGCCAGTCTCAGCAATTTAGCAAGGACCTGAGCAACTTAGCAAGACCCTGTCTCAAAATAAAAAATAAGGGCTGGAGCGGTGGCTCAGCAGTTTCGGCGCTTGCCTGGCAAGCACGAGGACCCCGGGTTCAAACCCCAGCACCATGTACACAACTAAGTTTTGGAGCAAGAAAGGCCATGTGAAAAACTAAATAAAGTAGTTTCTCTCTGTCTCTCTCACTGTCCCTCTCTCTAAAAAAAATAAAAAATAAAAAAAAAAAATAAAATGGGCCAGAGATGTGGCTCAGTGGTTAAGTGCCTCTGGGTTTGATACCTGGTACTAAAATAAAAACAAACAAATAAAAAAAAAACCTAAAATATAAAGCAACATAATTTTAGTCTCCTAATCATTTGCTGTAACTGATTTTTAAGAATTACCATTTTATCCAGAATGGAACAAATATTAACTCAGTCATGTGCCATTTACCCAGGAGTGAATTTATGTTTTAATAATATTTGCATTGTGTATACTGAAATAATCATGCATGACACAGAGAAAAGAAAAATAATCTCAGGAAAACCCACCACACACCAATGTAGGAAAATCTGCAGAGCTTAAAAGTGAGTGAATTTGCAGAGATAAAAATCACTCATTTAGAAGTGGTCTGAATTAAGCCACCGTTGTATTTCTTCCCAGTGACTGCTCTTAACAGAATTCCCCGCCACTATTTAAAACACACAGACAGGCCTCCCCCACCTGCAGTGTGTCCTCCCAACACCCCCGCCCCTGCGATGGTATGCTCCGCATCCCAGCTCTCCCTGGAGGTGCCAAGCTGTGACAGTCTCCCCAACCCCAGAGCAGTGGCTCCCACCTGGGCGGCCAGCGTTCACTGAGGTCTCCTTTTGAACCAACAGGGCCAGATTGAAGTGGGCAGCGAGACCGTCTTCAAGCTGGCAGCGCTGGTTTTGCAGGTAAGAGCGCCCAGACGCCTCTCCCTAGCTCCTGTTCATCTGCTCTTTGTGAACTCCCTGCAGCTCTGGAACTCTTGCGTGCACTTTTAAGCCACTTAGCTGTTTGCCAGTTAAAAACGGGAGCTGCTGTCTTGCGTGTTAAACTAGTTAGCATGAGCTACAGTGCGATATCACATATCTCAAAGAAAGATAAAATGTAGACTTCTCTGATGGAAAGTTAAGACCAGATTCCTGGAAAAGAGGTCTGAGTTGCTGGAACTTGGGAGGCAGCTGGTGTTGGAAGAGTTGTAATTTCCATTTAAATTTAGTAACTTTTGCTTACATTTTCTTGAGGATCCTGTAAAAGAATCCTTTAATCTTTAAAGGCACTAGCCAAAAATCAGAAGTGTGTTTCTGTGCCAGTTTAAATAGTAGAGGGAAAACAAACAGTATATTTTGATTTACCTGCGTGAAAGGTCCGCACGTTTTAGTCTAGAGTGTGTGCATGTGAATGGAAAAGCATTTGCCACCGGATCTTAGAAATATAAAAGGAGGAAGAAGTGTGCTTCTCCATTTGTTTTTATCTGTCTCTTCTGTTCAGAATGAGAAATCTCTCCTTGATGCTAGGGCCTTTATCAATCCCGCGATCTGGCCTGGAGGAAAGTGTTCTCTGTGTACATTCTTCTACTTTCTGGGGGAAATGAAGAGTAAATGCTTCATTTACCTTAGCATAAATCCATATTGATCTTCTGCCTCTCTGTGTTTTTTATTTCAGGAAGCCAAGGGAGACTACACGAGGTAATGATTCCTTCCCTGATATTACCATGCAAAATAACCCCCTTGAATCATTGCTACGTTATTTTAAATAACAATGGGTACAAATCAAAAGAAAGCCCTGAGGCGGGAGACCAAGGTCTGCTCCCTCCTCGAATAGAGACCTATTCTTCCTGTGAATGAATCTGAGAAGGAACCTAACAAATTTTCAAGGCAGAGTGACGGGATTTCAATCACACTTTCTCCCACGTTCTGTCTTCTGTCTGGTGAGGTGAAGAATGTATGAAAAGCTTTGGTAGCTTATGCTGATTTTTTTAATTTATAATGATCCTTGTCTGAAGAGTTGTAAGCTATGCACCAGAAGATTAAGTCTCTCAGCTGCTTGGTTAAGGGATTAACGGGGGCTTTCTTCTGCAGCTGCCCGGCCTCCCCAGCACACTTGACCTAACAGCAGAGCTGCTTCTACTGGCCCCAACCAGTGGTTCTGTTTGAACTCACTCCCTTCAGAGCAGGGGCGGTGGAGCCTGGGGCGTCCTGTCTGAAGCCCCACAAGGCCAGAGTCTGCAAGCCTGGCCTCCCCTGGTTAATGTTCCACTTGCTGAACTGTACAAATCACCTCCTCCTTCCCCAGCCTTGAATAACGTGCTCCTTAAGGAACTGGTAAAATGATATCACCTGCCTGCTCACACGCCTTAACACACCTGGCTTGCTCTACACTCCCTGCTTCCGTGTGTGTTTAACTTTTAATGTTAAGACATGCTTTGAGCTGGGTGCAGTGGCACATGCCTGTAATCCCGGCAACTCAAGGCCGGAGGACCCCGGGTCCGAAGCCAGCTTTAGCAACTTAGCATGACCCTGCCCCAACTTAGCAAGACCCAGAATTTTTTTTAAAAAGGCTGGGGATACAGCTCAGCAGTAAACCGCCCCTGGGTTAAATCCCTAGCACCAAAAAAAGGGTGAAAAGAAATGCTTTTTTAAAAAATCACGAAAAATCAAATACTCATTTTCTTCAAATTGAAAGAAAAGGAACATTTACCCTGTTTCATGGAATGAAGCGTTGCTTGATTCTAGAATTCAAAACAAGGTCAAGAAAGATCTTTAAAAGAAAGATAGAAGAAGGCAGAGTGTGAAAGGGGGAATTCGTTCCTGGGTCAGAGATGATCCCGCGGTGGGCCTCCTTCCCTGAGGGCCCTGGTTCCCAGGGATGTGGTGTGGGAGGAGCGCCATCCCTATGAGGTGCTAGGAAGCGCCAGACTCCTGCTTCTCAGGGGTCCGGCAGGTGATGGCCCCTGAGCCTCAGTTTCCTGTCAGTGAGATGGCACCTGCTCCACAGGACTCTGCACAGCAGAGTGGAAGTGGCTCAGGGCCACATGCAGGTGGCTTGTGGTGTGCGCTTATCACAGTTTGGCTGTTATAAATAATTCAGTGTATTATCCGAATTCTCGGCTCCTCTAAAGGCACTTTTGAGGCTGAGTGGGTCTGAAGAAGCCTTAAGGTGGTAGGGAAAGAAGTGGGAAGACCCCTTGCCTGAGGCCGAGAGGCTAGGGACCCTCCCCCAGTGTCCAGAGGACTTGGCCCCAGGACTCAAACTCAGCCAGTTAATTCTGGCCCAGCACAATCCAGCAGCAGCTGGTTCAGGTCATTTGCTGAGGGACACTAAGCTGAAGAAGTGTCAGACAGTTTTCAAATCCTCCAACCATGCTGAGTAATGGAGCGTGAGGCTGGGCCTTAGCGAATGAGAGCCTCACCCTGAGGAGCTCTTTGTCCTTTCTCAGCCTCCATCTCCTCATCTGTAAATTGGGATGAACCCAAATAGCAACTTCAGCCAGGAGTGGTGGTGCACCCGGGCAATCCCAGTGACCCTGGAGGCAGAGGCAGGAGGATGGCAAACATGAGTCCCACCTGGGCAACTTGGTGAGCCCTGTCTCAAACTAAAAATAAAAAGGACAGGGCAAGTGGCTCAGTGGTAGCGGGCCCCTGGGTTCAGTGCCCAGTGCTGCAAAACAAAAGTAGCAATTTTGAGTGGGGGTCTTGAGGGTTAGGATGGGGAGCGCTTGTAAATCGTGAGAGCTCACGGCAGTAGCTGCTGCTACTCAGCTGAGAGGGATTTTGAAGCGTGAACACTCTTGTTAGACTGGCAGGGGAGCAGAACTTTGTTTGTTTGCTGCCATCCTCCCTGCCCCTCGTCTGATCTCCTTGTCTGAATGGGGAAGTTCTATTTCTCCCCCAAAATTTTGTTATAAAAGTAATTTCAGAAAATGAGTAATTTTTAAAAAATAAGATGATCAGGAAAAATAAAACATGATTGGCCACTGTTACAGGGCTTGGGGCAGAGGCCCTAGCAGGCAGCCTCCTTCAGATCCCAAGTCTGCCGCTCACACCTGAGTGCTCCTGAACAAGGCGCCAGATGCTGTGTCCTGGGTCCTGCGTGAGTGCCTCACCTCCCTGGGTGCTGTGCCCTGGGTCTCCTCCCTGGGTGCGGTGTCCTGCGTGAGGTGGTGCTTACATAGGCATAGACACCCTGTAGTGTGGCTCTCAGGATTGAACTGCTCAGTGCTCAGAATGGTTTCTCCTTGACTGTCTCTTGATTTTCCACTCGCCTATTTGTTACATAGCAGTTGTCGCCTGCTTCTTGCTAAAATAAAGAATGCCTTGACAAGCATCTTTGTGTATTTGGGACCCAGGGTGATTGAACCCAGGGCTGCTCTACCACTGAGCTGCATCTCCAGTCCTTTTTATTTGATATTAAGGCGGGGTCTCACTAAGTTTCAGAGACTGGCCTTGAACTTGTGTTCCTCCTGCCTCAGCCTCCCCAGTGGCTGGGATGACAGGCATGTGCCACCACACCCAGCCTAGGATGCCCTAAAGACAGCAACTCTCTGCTCTTATTTGGCTTCCTGGTTGCTTCCTTCAGGGTATTTTAAGTTAATATTATCATAACCAGTAGGAAGTCCTGGTCTCTCAAAGTCAGTTAAAATAGTTAAAATATCGGAGCAGGGCCTCCTCCATTTTCTTTAAATAACAGTCTGAGTTTCCAAGTCGGCCCCTACACTCTGAAGATAACAAGCCAAGTGGCTGACAGGACACAGGCAAACAGAAAATTCCTGAAAGCTGACCAGGCAAGGAGGCAAGGCCTTATCACTGAGCTGCCAGCCACAGAGACTTTGCTAAAGCAAAAGGTTGTTTTGTTTTGCACTTTTAAGATCCTGAAAACTGGAAGTTGTCAAGTAACTGTGCAATTAGCATGCTTCTGTTTATAAGAAAGAATGAGTGGCGGAGGCCTAGGTCTTCAATTCTAGAAGGCTTATTAACACCACTCTGCAAATGGTAAGGAAATCTTCCCAGTTTCGGCTGTGCCATGGGAAAGCGCCATGGGAAAGCGCTCCTGTAGATTCTCTCAGAAGAGTTAGCTGAGAAGAATAAAGACTGCAGGGAATTCGCCCCTTAGTTCTTACACCTCGGAGTGCTTGAAGCTGTCAAATGTGATTGCATATCCAGGGCCTTTAAGAAGAAGACAGCAGCCTTGGGGCGAGGTGCTGTGCTAAGTACTCCATCAATCCGGAGGCCTTGGTGAGATGGGAGCCCTGGGGTTCAAATCCAGGCCCAGCCGCAGGTGGATAACTGGGTAGCGTAGCCGTCTTCTCAGTCCACGCTAGGTTGTTTACAGTACCTTGTTACTGTTGTTACTAGTGTTGATTCCTTGACCCTTGAGACAACCCTGGGGAAATAGGTGCTGTGACTGTCCCCATTTTACAGGTGGGGGAGTGGGCTTTGGAGCCCTTGAGCACCCTGCTGGTTAGGCTGCATGGCTGGACAGCGGCCCCTTGGTTCCTGGTGTGGCTGATTTGTAAGAATCACTATCTTCCTCAGCAGCAATAAAGCAAGCCAAAACCAGGGGTGGTGGCCACACCTGTGATGCCAGCTGCCCAGGAACTGAGGCAGGAGAGTCACAAGCTCCAGGACTTAGTGAGGCCCTGTCTCAAGCAGAACTGAAAAGGGCTGGAGGTGTGGCTCAGTGTAGAGCGCCCTGGGTTCACCGAATACAGACAGTGTATACATATACAGCACATACTAACACATGGTACACACACATTACTACAGCACATACTTACACATGGTACACATACATGTTACATACATACATGCAGTACACATGCACTCAACACATGCATACAATACATGTATACTACACAATACATAAAACAATACATGCACTACACACAGTACACACACGTACATACAGTTCACATGTACGTGTGCTACATGCATATACTACACATGTACATACACATTCATACAGTACGCATTACACATATACATACAGTGCACATGCACATGACACATGCATACAATACATACATATAGTACACACAATACATAAAAGAATACATACATGCAGTAACACAACATACAGTATACACACATCCATACAGTACATGCAGACAACATGCACACAGCAATACATACATACGGTGCATACACGCAGTGCACAGATATATACAGTACACATATCCATATGATACATGCATACGGTACATACATGCAGCATACATATGGTACATACAGTACACACATACAATGCACACAATACGTGCGTACAGTACATAATGCATAGATACATGCTGACTTGCAGGACTTGTACGTTTCTGTCTATTTCAGTCCAGGACGTGGATGAGTCAACCCTTTTGTGTGGGAGGTTGTGGGAGAACAGTTCGGAGTGATCTCTGTGATACTGGCTGAAAGTTCGACAAACATCAGGTTTTCTTTTGCGACGTTTTCAGTCTGCCATGCGCCTGAAACGTCCCAGTAGTGATGAAGGGGCACTGTTCCGTGCCCCTGATCAGAGCCTCTTGGTGGCCCAGGTTTTGTCGTCGTTTGGTCTGAGTTGCCCAGGCCAGCCTCAAGTTTGCCATCCTCCTGCCTCGGCCTCCTGAGTTTCTAGGTTACAGGTGTGCACCACCGTGTCAGGCTTCCTTAACGTATGTTTAAACCACTTCTAAGTCACAAAGATCAGTTCCGTGTGGGAGGCAGCCCTCCTGACCAGCTTGGGTTCTCGGGCTCCCTCTGCCCCAGAGTGGACCAGGCCATGGCGCCTGTCACGGTGACGGAGTCGCCTGGCCTTTTCTGAGCGGCTGTGCACACTGGCCTGTGCAGCTCTCCTGTGAGTGGCAGGAGCTGCTGCAACGCTCACGAGTAGCCGTCCAGCTAGTGGGTGCCTGTGCTGCGGTTCTGGAGACACTGAGTGTGCTCAGAGGGCTGATGCACTTCATCCTGGCTTGTGTGGCCAGGAAGGACACGCTGACTTCTACCTGTTAAATAGCTCCCCGCTCCGTGCCGCCTAGGGGTTCTGGCAGTCGCCGACCGTCGTACTTTGTCAATGGGGAGAGGTAACAGACTTTGAGCTTTTTGTTTTATTTTGGTTTTGCTTTTATTTGTGGTCCTGAGGATTGAACCGCTGAGCTACACCACCACCCTTTTTATTTTAGTTTAGGACAGGGCCTGGCTCAGTTGTCTGGGTGGCTTGGAGCTTGTGATCCTCCTGCCTCAGTCTCCCGAGTCATGGGGACTATGGGTGTGCCCCACCATGCCCAGCTAAAATATTTCAATTTCAGCAGTCGCAGACTTCCATGCTTCTGCTTCTTGTCCTGCAGGTTCTTCTGGGGTCTGTTTCTCCTAGCAGACGTTTGGTCTCAGAGTCAGGAGAGACTGGACCGGCGGCTTCAGCAGGGAAGTCTCCCTCACCTTTTCATTCTGGTTCTTGTTCGAATACTTTGACAGTTGAGCCCCATCAGGCGTGCGGATGGGCAGACACAGCATCCTTGTTACGTGGGCAGCGATATAGTGGCTAAAGGATTCTGGCGGAGAGGACACCGCTCTGCAGAAGGCTGGCAGGTGCCCTCCAGCCACAGTGGCTTGAGACCGGGGTCTGTCTGACTCACCCCGGGATGGGCCCCGTGCTGGGGAGGAAGTTTCCAGGCCAGCCAGTCCCTGAACTGCTTACAACATGAAACTTGGACAAGTTCCTTCTACAGTTCTTTCCCCTGTGCTTTACTATGAACCTGAGGGTGGTCAGATTTAGCAACTGAAATGCAGGACACCAAGTTAAAGGAGACTCTTAGCTGAACAACAGATGATTCTTTAATAGAGGCATGCCCTCAGTGTTTAATCTAGCCTCTAACCTGATCACCCGCTGGGGGTCCTGAGCAGAGGTAGGAACCTACCGCCAGCCAGCTCAGGGAGTGTTTGCTGGGATTTTGGGTGTCCTGTGCTGAATGCAGCAGGTGGCTTCACAGCCGTCCATTTTAATATTCCCACGAGCCCTGTGAGACACATCACCAGGGGTCACAAGGGTTAGTTCATCTAAGACCTCAAAAATGACAACAGGGAACCTGGGACTGAATCTGGTTCCAATCCCTGATACTTATTGCTGCAAATCACAGGTCTCAGGGCTGGCTGGTCTTTGATTTTTTTGAAGCAGGCCCTGCCTGCCATGTACCAGCTGTGGTGGGATGCGGGGCAGGTGGGAGACCTCTTTAAGCCTGTTCCCTTATCTGCATGTTAGAAACAGCACCTACCTTACGAGGTATCAGTATAAGGACAATCTGCGTTCCTGGCAGTACAGGGCTGAGCGTTGGCCACACCCAGCAACTGCCCAGGATGGCCTCCTTTGAAGCCCAGAGGATGTTTTTTCCTATGAAGAAGGAGCCCATGTCTGGGAGGTTGGGAGCAGAGGCAGCCTGGCCTGGTAGAATGCAGGCTTACACTGCAGCCCCCACAGGAGCTGCAGATGAAAGGGGAGCCCACCCCCCACTTCGCAGGAAGTAGTGGGGGGACGGGGTCGTCCCTGCTTTACCCAGGCAAGGAAACAGCTCACATAATCTTTCCAGTTCCCACCTTGAACTCCACAACCTGATTGGACTCCAGGCGGGTGGGGAGGAAATTCCAGGAATGGGAAGACCCAGTGATTGGTGTGGCCCCAGGCACCGCCCCTCCCCTCCTCAGACTCGCCCTGTACTTCTCCCCTGCTGGGTCTGGAGCTGTCCCCAGGTCAAAACAGCTTCCAGCAGGCTTTGGTGAGTCTTCAGGCATCCCTGGGCCCCATCTCCACCTGGGAACTCAGGGGTTGCACCTACGGATGCTCACTTCCCTGGCTGGTGGGGGTCGGGGAGGTGAAGAGGGCACTTTACCAGCTGTTATGAGATCAGCTCCGTCTAAGTCATTGAGGGATTAGCTGTTGGGTGAACTGGGCTTCTAGCAGTGCCCACTTGCACCTGGGTCTCCGTCCCAGAGCAGTAGGAGTTCGCCAGGGCAGACAGTACCATGAGTTCTTGAGTCATTGTGAAAGGCTGGGCATGGGGACTCCTGTGCAGTGTAAGGAGGTGGTGTAGGTGTTGGGATCTCCCATTTTAAGATTCTGCTGAAAATAACTGTGGTACCTCATTTAAAGACATTTTCTGCCCCTCAGCACTGGGGGTTAAGTCCAGGGTCCTCGCTCAGTTGTGGCTGGCCTGGAACTTGTGCTCCTGCTACCTTGGTCTTGCAAGTCTCTGGGATCACAGGCGTGACCTCTATGTCTGGCTGAAAGTAGTTTATAAAAGGAGAATTTGGTGCTTTCCTGGTAGAGCACAGCTGCAGATGCAGCTGAGTTTGGTACCCTGTTGGTGGGGGAACTGCGGGAGACGTAGTTGTGAAGTCTCCCTGTCTCTTCAGATCCTTCCAGCAGTTAATCCAGCTCGGTTCATCCAGGCTGTGTAAGGAAAGAAGACAGTGGAGGAAGTAAAGAGGCGGCATCTCCACAGTAACGCAGGTCTATTAGGAGAAACCTGCAGAGGGCCCCAGTGGCGTCTGGGACCCCTCTTCTGCTTACAAACCAAGTAGATGTAGAGGACTAAGGGAAAAAAGATTAGGGAGCTGTCAGGGAAGTTCCTTCCTTAGGACAGAGTGTTCAGGCTTTATTTGCATGACGGTGGAACAGCATAGGTGGGCCTGGGGTTTGGGGATTGTGGGCCTGGGGTTTAGGGATAGGTGGGCCTGGGGTTTAGGGATAGGTGGGCCTGGGGTTTAGGGATAGGTGGGCCTGGGTTTAGGGATTGGTGGGTCTGGGGTTTAGGGAT